>VTPC01004670.1:281326-340964 GCA_011009095.1 Ignelater luminosus
TAATACGTATTATTATTAGGTAGGTGGATGTTAAGGGGTTAATTGTAATATTCAATTTACAGAGGCAATTCGAAACCGCTTCAATACTGTAACAGGCAAGAAGTTCCTCGAAAGGGTACGAACCTTTTTCTGCACAGCAAAAGACAGGGATGGCGACAGGAAAAAAGGACAAACAATTAAAAAAAACTTTGTACACATGGCATACCTAGTAATAAAAATTTTATTGTTGTTAAATTGGAAACACCATGTAAAGCAAAAAGCTGATCAAATTAGACACAAAAGAAGAAAAATTTACTGGTTAATTGGCCATCATTTCCAACTAAACCTAGGTTCCAAAAGATTGATCTACCAGGCAATCTTTAAACCAATTTGGATGTACGGCTGTGGGGTTGTGCTAAAAAAATCCAATCTCGAAGTTATCCAACGGATCCAGAACAACTTCCTGCGCATAATTACCAATGCATACAGATACGTAACCAACAAGTAAATCCATGATGATCTACGCGTGAAATGAATTGAGGATGTAATATATGCCAAGAAACACGAAACGACTACATAACTACACCAATGCTGAAGCCAATCAGCTTTTGGACACTACCCAAGACGTGAGAAGACTCAAACGTGTAAAACCTTTGGACTTGCTGTGAACTCAGTGTAGTGTACATGGTTTTTACTCAAATAGAGTACTACTTATCAATTGTAATAAATTAATTAAGTGTTAAGATTGTTCAAGTCATATCCATTAAAGGATATTTTTTTTAAAAAAAAGGTTTTATTATTTCAATACGTGTTTTCTTTTCTTTTTCTCTAATTTTAATTGATAAAGTTAAAGATTTCATACATACTGACTACAAAAGGGTGTCCTGGCAGTTATTGTAATTGTTTGCATTAAGATGACGTATTTATGAGCTTCATTAGTAAAATTAGTGGGAAGACAAATTTGTTTTACTCTACTTTAGTAAAACAAACTCACAAAATATGGATCGATTTATTTTAAAAAATAGCAGATGTAAGTGCGCATTCAGGAAATCTAGAAAATAAATTAGTAAATGCAGATTTTCAATAATGCAGTTATAAAAATTTAGTTTTCATTGTTTAAGTGTTTTATTAAGTTAGGTACCAATAACAAACATTTGTTAGTTTTTACAGCTGATTTTAGAGTTGACACTGTGATAAGTAGTTTGTGTACAAGCACGAATGTCAATAAAGCGACAAAGAAAATCAGGAAACATCATACAGTTATATTATGATACCAGTGGAATACATAGAGGGAGAATACTTTCAGACGCAACATACTCTTGTATATGCAATGTAAATAAAATCGAATATTTTCAAATGCAACATAGGGAATAATACAATAAATTTCTTTGTCGTGGTTTCTTATGTTAAATTATTTTTCAAACAATTTAAAAATAAGAAACCATAACAACGAAACTCATTGTTCCATTATTTAAAAAATAATCTAAAATAGGAAACCATGACAACGAAACTTATTGTATTATAGCATTTGAAAATGTTCGATTTTAATTACATTGCATACACAAAAGTATGTTGCGTCTGAAAGTATTCTCTCTGTACAAATACAAAATGAAAGCATAAAATAATATACGAGTCGTATATTGCAGGTAGGTTGGCAATCATTGTATTATCAATATAAGTACGATATAGATATTCAACATCAGTGACATATATATGCCAATCATAGTAATTTCATGTTGGATATACGTTGATGAGAAATATATTACCAACAAATTGAACATATGTAAACCCAAGAATACTTAAAAGACATCTTCCCAAACTAACCCTCTTATATTAAACTAACCTTGGAATCCAATATATTACCAATAAGTTGGCAAAATGTAAACCCCAGGATGCTTTAAGATATCTTTCTAAACTACCACTTTTATATTAGATTAACATTGGCAGCCAATATATTACGAATAAGTGCAGCTAAATATGTTTCCTTTATTAGATGGAAATGTATCTCCTACCTTGTAGTTTTACAATTGGCAGATCTTGGTTGCTAACGTTTTACTTCTATAAAAAAGCGTTACATTTAACACTTAACGCCAATATACCACAAACATATTGGCACAATAAGCTGTTCTACTTGGGAACCTTTTTTAAGCAAGAGACTCGATAGTTCAAAAACTGCAAGAGACAAAATTTATGTAACTTCTAATGAGATTTGAAACACTGTCAATTAAAATATATCTTAATGAAGCAACTATAATTATAGTTATATTTTATAATATAGTTATACAGGGTGTCTCGAAATAACACTGACAAGTCTTAACCCATGATTCTGGGGAACAAATGATGACAATTCATCGAAGAAAAGTTCGGTAAAAGGTTTCTCATTTTTGAGTTATAAGCCGTCAAAATCAACACAATTTTTTCTCCATTTTTTAATTGCATCTCACTGAATCCATCGATTGTAATGAAATTTGGTATGTTGGCTTGTGTAGTTAAGATGATCTTTCCTGAAATATCGATAAAATTAACAATTTGAAACACAGAATTTTACAAGCACACCTTTCTTTGAAGGCCTAGGACTGTTTCTATGAGTAAAATTTTAAAATTTGAGCACTGTTGTTTAAAGATTCAATTCTTCTGCAAGAAGATTCGCCTCTTGCAATTTTTTCGTAAATTCAACCGTTTTCCGTACCGTACTCTTCATCATACCACATTCGCTGCGGTGGACCAGAGATTGAGAGAATTCGGAACAGTTAAGAACGTTGCTGGTAATTCTGGTAGACCGTGTCAGTTAGATGTTGAAGACGAAGAACAAATTTTGCTGCCGTAGAAGAAAGTGTTTGCAGTCTGGCAAAGCGATTTGATGTTAATCAAGACATCGTCCATCGAGTACTGCAGAAGCATTAGCTACGGCCTTAACATCTCCAGCCCGTTCAAGGTTTACAGGAAGAAGATTATGCTTTTCGAATGGAATTCTGCGAATGGCTTATCAATCTGTTTGTTCGAGAAGATGGTTCCTGGAGACAATTTTGTTTACGGATGAGTCATGTTTCACAAGAAATGGTGTTATTAATTTTCACAATATTCATGTGTGGAGTGATGAAAATCCTCACGAAGTCCGACCAAGTTCTTTTCAGCGGCAATTTTCTATTAATGTTTGGGCGGGAATTCTTAGAGATATTTTAATTGGTCCCGTTGTGCTACCAGAAAGATTGAACGGCCAGTCTTATTTGGAGTTTCTGCAAACTACACTAACGGATTTATTAGACGACATACTTTTAACAGTATGCCATCAAACGATTTTCATGCAAGATGGAGCTCTTCCGCATTTCACCGTTCCAGTTAAGAATCACTTAAATGAAAATTACCCTGCTAGGTGGATTGGCCGAGGTAATGATGCTCCAATTAAATGGCCACCCCGATCTCCGGATATTACACCTCTGGATTTTTATTTCTGGAGTTCATTAAAAGATCAAGTTTATCGTACCGCTGTTAATACGCTTCATGAGTTATGGAACAGAATATTGAATGTATCTCAATAAATTCAGCAAACTCCAAACATTTTTCGAAATGTAAGAACGTCCCTGTTACTACGAGTTCAAGTCTGCATCCGCTGTAACGGAGGATATTTCAAATACATGATTCATTGATTGATTTTCATATCATTTATATTATTTTTGTTTTATATAATTTAAATTAAACCATTTGTTGAAAGTCTTTTTGCTTATTTTTTTATAAAGATTGTTGAGTATGTTACAGTAAGCTTACAGTAAGTACAAGACTTGGGAATATCCAGCTTAATAAGTCTTTATTGACAATGGACGTTAACATAACATTACAAATGGGAAAGTGTATACGATGAACGTAATTTAACGTGGGATGTATTATACTGCGCAAGTGCTAAATTAAGTTTGACATATTGTTTTGACATACTATGAAATTGCGCAATAGTAAACATAACCTTTTCACACAAAGCCAACAAAATGAATAAAAAACGTAAAATACAATTATTACTGCTTATGTTGTTGAGGAGAAGAAGAAAACAGAACCTTTGTAGAAAAAAAAAAACAAAAACGATAGTGGGTGAGACCTATAAACAGAAATAGAGAAAAGAAATGATGCTTCAAAAAAATTATGTTGGAATGAAGTATTATTATAGAACGATGCAAAAATGATAAAAATAAATAATTACTCCTGGTTAACCTATTATTTGTAAAATTCCTGGATAAAATTTCTAAAGGTTAGGTTACAACAGTGACATCAAGGTCGAACCTGTCAGGGCAATCAGCTGACCAACTTAAGAAATCTTAATTTAACTAAACCTACACGTAAAATTTACATAAAAGTTGAATAATTTTTTACTTATTTTACATAAACTCACGTAAACGTAGAAATTCTACAGATACATTGTAAATGCTATCATTGGATCTCATTAACTTAACTTTACGATTTATGTTAGTTTTACGTAGCTCTTATGTTAATGTCCATTGTGAATAAAGACTTAAAAGAACTTGTTTCATTTCCATGGCAATGCGATTTACTTTACCCTTGACGAGATTAATAACGATTTTTCATGCATTCAAAAAAGCTTAATTTTCTCGAAAACGATTGAGTTTACGAAAGAACTGCAAAAGACGAATCTTTTTGCAGAAAAAATGAACTTTGAGAGTGGTGCTCAAATTTTAAAATTTTACCCATAGAAACAGTTCTAGGCCTTCAAAGAGAGGTGTGCTTGTAAAACTCTGTGTTTCAAATTATTAATTTCATCGATATTTCTGGAAAAAGATTATCTTAACTACACAAGCCAACATACCAAATTTCATTACAATCGATGGATTCAGTAAGACGCAATTAAAAAATTAAGAAAAAATTGTGTTGACTTTGACAGCGTATAACTCAAAAACGAGAAACTTTTTACCTAACATTTTTTTCGATGAATCGTCATCATTTGTCCTCCAGAATCAGTGGTTAAGCGTTGTCGGTGTTATTTTGAGACACCCTGTACTTATAAATAGAAGTTGTCAAGCATTCATGTATTCCCAGATTACCAAGAATACATCTTCCGATATTGATACAATTAAGCACAAATATTTATTTAAGTAATCCATAAAACTACGCCAAAATTGGTATTGGTATCTCTTCTGGTTCAAAGATTATCCCAAGAAAACTTGTACCAACGTGTCATCTTTGAAGAGCTATAACTACACAAGAAATCAAGACCAGATGCAGCTTAATGGGAATTTTTTACCTTGTTTTAAGATAAAGAATACGTGATTAAAATCTGATGTTCGAATTCGCAAACACAACTAAGTAATTATCAGAATGTCTGACCAAATACTTTGCATTCTGTCTCACTGACACAATTAGGATCTCATAAATTGTAATAAGAGACAGGTAAAGTAAATTAGAAGAAATCTACCTATTTTAGACGTCAATTGGTGCTTTTGTTTCTTTAAAAAAATCCATAGTTTACTAGATATTCGCTAAAAATGAAAATACTCGAATTATTTCAAAGCCAAACTTCTCTGGAATCAAGAACTTTTTTTCAGGCCACGTCGGTCCGTGCAAAGTTGCTGCACCAAAAAAGGTTTTAGATAATTTGTCACGTTAAAAGAATACTTCCGCGATTGTTTTTTATTTTAATACAATAAAAGAGAGTAATCACATTTTGTTTTTAATGGGACGGCTACCTGATTTTGATGCTATCGAATAGCTCGTTTAAAATGCTTTCAGTTTCTTTTAAAAGTGGAACAAAACACTCTTTATTGTTTAATAACAACATATGTAATTAAGTAAAGTAACAAACAATGTTTGTTTTTTAAATTAATGTATTATTCTGGTTTAATCACTATAGTCGTCGGTGGGGTCATCCAAAGTTTCCGATTAAGAATCCGTTGTCTGGATTTGAAAGTACCTATTTATGGAGAGCATAGTAACTTAAAAACGTTTAAAGGGGATCACAACACAAAAATCGTAATTTATTTTTTAACATATTTTTGTAGGTCATTGAAATGGAATTCGAATAGTCCAAGTCCTGTTTTGATACCTGGAATACTTATGTAAATATTGCCGTTTAAAGATTTGAGTGTGACGTCAAAAAGCAAGACGGCCGTGTTGTGGCTATGTGTGGCATTATATCAGGAACCGATTTATTACACTCTTAGATCAAATTACACCTTGCGACAAATATATGTCAATTCCGTTATATTATGCGGATTCTTTCAGTAAGCATTTAAGACTGTTACCGTAAATATTCAAAGGTCAAATATTCAATTTTAAATTTTCAACTTTAACCAATAAACCTTTATAAATTTAAATCGAGTGTCCAAATTAAAATTTCTTTGTTTATTTTTAGAATAATGTTTATTTGTAGTTTATTTTAAAATGAATTCAAACCTTATCATTTTGAATTTGTTCGTGAGAATTTTGAAGAAGCAAGTGATAGTGATTCTAATAAATACAAATGTTATAATACCACATCAAGAGCAAGACAGATTAAATGGTGTAAATGCAGGAATTGTAGATGTTGACTGATGAGGAGAGCATGTGTTATGCTGAAAAACTCAGCAAAAAGAGTCAAGAATGAGGATTTTCGTCGTGTTACCGAGTACACACAATTTTTAAAACTAATCTTACTCGTAAGTAAAGACCTACTGCAGTAGGCTAGACATATAATCTCGGTTTAAAAACAAAAATCCGTATTAAGAAAAAATTGGTAACTGCAGAAAATGTTTTAAACAAAATTTGGTACTATGTAGTACCTATGTAAACAGTTCCCTGCGTGATAAATTCATGGACATTTGCAGCATTCTAGCCACATAGCAGATCGTTTTGGGGAATGATTCCTGTTGGGAAATTTATAAATATTATTCCCTTTACTCAATTGTTTTTATTCTTTGAACTAGTTCTACAACTGTACACATAATCTAAAAGCTGCTTGTGAAAACACCAGCAAATGTGAACGCAATGCGCCAATGCATATAAAAGTCGAGCATCTATCGCGGCCGGTTTGCAATTTGACGTCACACACATTTCAATTATTGCTCACAACTTCCTTATCGTATCAGATAAACTTTCGGGAAATTACATATGAATATAAATACCTGAAAACTTCAATTTGAGACAAACTGGTTTTTTGTGTTGTGATCCCCTTTAGAGAAAATGAATTGCTTAGCTTTCTCGGCAAGTCTCCGTATGATACCCTTAAAGAGAAAATTAGAAAACAAGATTCGCAGATATTCGTACTTAATCCTTTTCGGTTTTCTTTGCAATGCTTTAAAGAAAAGATCGATCAAGGGCGCTCGGCTTGCAAAAACAATTAAATGTATACAAGAAAAATAATTTTATGCTGCCGACAAACATGTAAACAATTACAAATCTATCTGAATTCACTCAATTATTTAAGATAATCTTTATTTTTATTTTGCCCTCCCCTGGAAAAAATCTTGCGGGCGCCTTTGAGATTGATGCATAAATCATGTTTGGGAACTATTGGTAAATTCTTGTAGCGTAGAAGAAACACGGCAGTATGAAAATTTAACCCATCTTAGCTATCATTCGCATTTTTTTATACATTCTTCGTACAACTTTGTAATATGTTATTGTGTCACAATATATTTCTTACTTTGAATTGTAGCATCCATGACAAAGTTTTCAAATATTCTCAACATACCTAGTCACAGAAATATTACTTGAAATATAGTGTGTCCACATTTCGATGCTCACCATTGGGATCTCGGAAATTGTAAGAGATACGAAGTCGGTTAAAGTAGAAAAGATTTGGCTATTTTGGAGATCAATTTACTTATGCTTTGGTTTTTTAAAAACGTTCACGGTTTACTAGATATTTGCTGAAAACGAAATTATTTTCTTTTTTTTAAATAAAAAGCATTTCCCACTTAGTGTACCATGGCTTTAAACATATGAAAATCCTTGATTTTTGTCAGATAAATTACATTTGTTATGTAACAATTGCTAAAACTAAACAAAAGACGCTTTTAAGATACTTTACTGAGCATTCACAGATAGCATCAAATAAGCATCTAATGCCCCATAAAAGCGTATTTATTTTGTTATAGCAATTTTTGCACAACAAATAAATTTCTTTGATAAAACTCCACGACTTTGTGTGTTAGATGTCATGGCACACTATGATGAAAAATGATTTTCACTTCATAACTCGGTAGAACAAAAGAATAGCTATGTCAAACCATGTATCACTGAAAAACATTTAAGGCGTGCAGTTCAGTAATATGGAAATCAAGTAGGCGTTCCATTAGAAAAAATTTCACCACTGAAATAATTTTTTGGCGTTTCGGAGTAAATTGTCTAAAACACCCTCTTTGCTGTTCTTTTCTATCTTTGCTCGTTTCTGAGATATTTCACTTAAAAAAAGAATAAGATAATTTCGTTTTTAGCAAATATCTAGTAAGCCGCGAATTTTTTGAAAAAACAAAAGCATAAGTAAACTCATCTCCAAATAGCCAAATCTTTTCTAATTTAACCGACTTCGTATCTTTTACAATTTCCGAGATTCCAATGGTGAGCATCGAAATGTGGACACACTGTATAAGTGTATATCTATCCAGATACAACTTCGTCCAAACAACGCAAATGTGTCCACTTTACTCAGACACTATAAAACAATTACAATTACTCCTAGATAGACCTGACCTTTTTTTATAAGTGCCGAAAATCTTGTAATTTAGGATTTTGGTCTTCTTCTCTAGATGTAACGTCCAGGTGAACACTTTACTTTCAGAGTTTGAAGGTTTTCCTCTGGTCTGGTTTCTTTATATTATGTAACATAACATGGCAAAAGCTAATTTTCTGATAATTCTTTATAATTGCTATATTTGCACGTCTTTTGAACGATATTTATGTTTTATTACAAGTATCGTAGTGTGTTTTCTGAATAATTAAAAACGAGTTTCCTCTTATTGATTGCAACTTATTACACATTTACCAATTATGGTAAGAATGCCACAGTTTTTAATATTTATGTATACACATATTTATCTTGAATAATATGCAGTTATGATGAGATTAAATTGTTGCGTAGGAAGACACCGAAGAAATATGTGGTAGGTATTTTAAGATTTGATACGATTTAGAATTTTTGTTTTAGAACATAAACAGAAAATAAGAGGTGTCACTATTTAATCTGTTATGAATTATCAGAGAGAAGCAGCTTTTGAATCATGAAATCGACTTTACATCAATCATTATTAGCAAATCCTCTTTTAATCATGGTTGTTACTAAATTTTGAAAAAGACACGTTAGTTCTGAGCTATTTCTAGCACGAATCAATATAAGCGAGCTTCCCAAAAATAAATTATATTTTTCTACTATTTGCACAGCAAAGATAATTATCCATAAAAAACTTTTGTTTATTTTTGTTAAAGCCTTACGCTGACCTAGAAAACTCAAACTTAAAAGAACGATTAATGTGTTATCACAATCTTAATCTTAAGAACAGGAAAGAAAAACAACGTGTACGTTATCAAATAAGTCTACAAGAGATACACTACATACTAGAGCCATTTCGATGTCAACAACCCGAATGTTATAGTAATGCTCTCCTGTTAAGTTAATCGCAAAAAGAAAATTGTTTTAATCTAAAACGTCTAGTTAGATTGAATGATACGTTGCTTATATCTAATTCGTATTAATGTTAACTTATAAACGATTTGGATTTATTCAAAGTTCTTTGAATTTCTTCTAAAAGCGGCTCCTGATATCGTTGTTTTAACCAACTGCAAACATAAACTGTTTCTGGATGAGACGTGAAAATAAACAATGAGTTGAATGATCGCTTAATATAAAAACCTGAAGACATTTAGGAAGCTTCGTTTATTTCAATGGAAGAAAAATTGTTGTAAATATAAAATGTTGAAGTTTGGTGATTGATTAATTAAGATATCTTAAAATATACGAGGCGCTTAGACAAAGTATAATGTGCAGCAGTATTGCAAGGAAAACATTTCTTCGGTTGTAGTACTTTTGGTTTATTCGAATTACAAAATTTGAAGTAACATTTTGATTTTGGAATTGTCGATAATAGTCTTCTTCTAACAGTTTTTTTTAGCTAATTGGTCATAGCATCAGATGTAGTTCCCTTCATACCATTGCAATTTGTTTACATAATACTTAATTAGGCCTTATTCCAAACGCATGTTTTGATCGTCTTTGTAAGCAACCTCGATCAGTATCTAAGAAAATGAGTAGCAGCCTTGATTCAAAACTTGACGGTGGATCCTCCTCCGAGATACCTTCACATGAAAAGTCGAAAACATCAAATGGAGTATTTCTACGTTGTTTCTACTTTTTACAGTAGCGTCTTAAATGAAGTTTTATTCTTCTGGGAGTCTAAACTCTTGAATAAATACCAATATTTTAGATACATATAGGAGGTCATGGGAATCTTTACTCTGCCGGCTTATACATTGGCTTAGCTTCTGTTTCTGATATCCACAGAAAAGAACAAGAGAAACCTGATTGCTGTTGTTGTTCTCGTTCTCTTCCCAATTTCTCCTTATCCTGATAATTGATTGCATCCACGAATATGTTTTCGATGCTCAATAACACTTTGACTTTTATACGCAAATCCGTCGAAGAAATGCTGCAGCATTTCGAACGTTTAATTCTTTTATCATGCGTCCATCTATTCATCTTGGAATCAGCTGAATACACTATTGCCAGTATTTCAGCCAAGTTCGAACTTAAGTTCTACTCAAGTATAGTTAAGACTTAACTCGTATTTGTGCTCAGACTTAAAAAAACAGGCGATTTGAGTTTAGCTTATGAGCTGAGCATTCGCGCTAAACTAAGGCGTACTTATTGGAGTAGTTGAAGTTTAATTTTTGCCCCTATGCAATGGCGTCATTAACTAAAATACATAAAAGCACTGCCGACTTGATCTTGATGTTCCAGCTGTCAATAAATAAATTAGTAAGAAACGCGGTGTCTTTTTTTGTTTTGTTTTCTATTTTTGTTTAACTAAAGACAAAAAGAGAAGGAAAATTGTGATGTCACCCCAAAAAGGTAAAATAATTCAACTGTACAGATTATAAATACGACTCTAAAGTTTTCAAGCAGAAATCGACTAAAAAATCTACTTTTAAAATTTACAGTTGACGCGAATAATGAAATGAAAGTATTTTAGTAAGATTTCCTTAATCTCAAACTTGACAAATGTAAAAAAGGGGCAAGAAACTCAATGGAATTTTCTTCAAAACCCAAAACGCGTTTAGGCCAACCAAGTCGTGATTGTATTAGGATTGGAATTTACCGCAATATAATTACCTTCCTGCCCTTATGGGTGTTGGTTCTTTTACGGGTAGTAAATAGTAGTAGTCTTTATGAAATTCAGATGCTTATGTAGATGATAACCCCAACATTCTTCCAGCTCATTCTCAGTAGCAACTCTGCAATCTTCCATCCCTGATTCAGATTTGAAAGTAGCTCAAGTTCAAGATTACCGTGTCGGTATGATCTTGAGATTTAACAAACACACGTTAAAAGAATGTAATTGTAATGTGTCTCTAAGCGTTCTCTTTCGTGTTTTTTCTCTGTCAGCTGTTCTTCCATATTACTTATCTGTGAAGTCCCCGTGCCTGCACGTCTACAGCTTTATGCAACTATAAAAGGTTCAAGAATATCTTGGAGTCGACAGTAGAGATAGGACACATGTATTTAAGGTAAAGCCGATAAATTTCTTCATTTGTTCCAGTTATCTCTATATGCAGCTACAATGTGACTCTTGAATTTAGCTAAATTTCTTTGTTATAAACTGATTGATTCTATGACAATTCTAACAAATCTCCAATTATAGTACCATATTTAGAAACAAAGCGTCACGCAAGTTCTAATAATTATCATTGCAGTTTGTGCATAGACTTTAGAAGTATTTCCAGCTTCTCTCAAGCCTTCGTCAACGCTCGTCCGAGTTGCTGAAGTTTCTGTTGGTGCGTTGAGTTGATGGAGCATTGGCGAGGGTGGTATTTGAAGGTGGCTCTGAAGTTGGAGTTGCTGTAGTTGGACTGAATCCGTTGCTAAGTTGGTATCGCGGCGGCTGTGGGTATTTGCAGTGGTCTTTGGTGGCGCTGATGGTGGACCCTGGTGTTTATGATTTCTGATGCTGGTGTCGGATTTCGTTGGTGTTGATGACGTGAGTTCGCGGAAGGAGAGGTGGGAAAGTGAATTTAATTTTATAAATGTGAGGTAAATTGTACGGTGCGAAATTTGGGTGGTGGGTGATTTTGATGGGTAAACGGTTCTTTTTAAAATCACAACCCCATCCAGTTCGTGCTACGAGAAAGATTGGGAAGGATAGGGATGGGGATGGGAAGGTAAGCAGTTACTAACTCGGTGACTTCATGAAGTTATGGAGTAACAAAGCTGAAGAGCTTCAAGCTCAGTACCTGATAAGGATAAAACTTCGCTCACAGTCGGTCCCATTGACGGCAAACCGATTTGGTGAAGCTGGGAAAATGAAGGTTATGGAGGTTAGGAGCCGGCCTTACGCCCCCCTCATACGTAGGATACCAGGCTGGTTGAGCTGAAGACGTCAGCAATCTGGCTTTCGTGATCCGGAAGGGTCGAAGACTTCCTTGATGGTGGAGTCTTCTGCACTTTTCACCCTACCGGGCATCACCGCGCTGACTCGATTCCAGGTCGACTGACTAACTCCCCACCCGACACGACGCTGGAATGCACAATTTCTATCCACGCACATTGTACTGGTAAGTTTTATGGCGGACAGACACCTTTTTAACTCATCTAATGACATAGTAAGAGAACGCAACATAGATAGAATCAAACGGAGAACGTTATGTTATTAAAAAGCCTATCTACATTTCAAAATACCCTTGTTCTTGATGTGGTTTTCTTTAGACTATAAGATGTAAAGCAGTTGATGGCCTTTCTGAATGAATAACTAGTTTCAATGGAAATTGTTTCTTTTTGGGTAGTCTGGAAGCACTCATAGTTATTTATACGTACTTTATTCTTGCCTTTTTTATGTTTTCCACTGTGCTTTACTCTGTGTGCATATTCAGAACTTTCAGACCAAATAATCTTGACCCATTTTATTATTGGCATTCAAGATTACTTTCCTTGAGATACTCCATCTGAATTACTTTTGATTTTTATTGTCTTCTAAAGTTATTGAAACATTCAAAGATTTGAGTAGCTTCCGTCCTAGCTGTAGCTGAAGTATATGTGCAATTATTAAGAATTAGTCTGTGCTTATCAATATTGTTCAGATGCTCTAATAGATTCTATATCTGCTATATTTTAACAAATTTCCATATCTTCGATCAAGATCAGATAAGGCAAGCTTCTCAGCTTTTCTGAATCCCTTTATAAATTCAATTCAAGTATGAAGAAATCTTATTCTTTCAAATAAGCATCTTTAAGTTTTTCGACATATTCTATATTGCGCATCCTCTTCGTCGGTTTCTTCTTTTGTTTTTATACTACTGGGCGCCAAGATCTTTATAGGAACCGGTACTAAACCCTATCGGTACCAAGGCGAAGAGATGGAAATCCAAGCATCAAGTATTCATTATAAAATAAAACTCAAATTCTTCGTAAATGGATAAAGTTATATTTATTTATTTATTACGGGAAACGGAAATTAAAAGGTATTCAATAGAAAAAGAAATTCTTTTAAAGGGAAGCATTCACAGTCTGCAATAAGCATGTGATTTCCGAACGCCTGGACGCGACGGAGTGAAGAATTAATACCATAGGACGGTAAAGCGTATAATAGTCGATAAGTGCAGTCCAATCCAGTGTACATCACCAGCGAGGCAGATCGTGGAACAATGATAGTCCTTTGCAGATAGTAGGGTTTGCAAAGTGCCCTCCACAATGAGATTGAAGAATAGCAGTGTTCACCACGGGGAGTAGCCTCAAATGGGTCCCGCACAGCAATATGTAGCATCGGGGGGTGGGGGTGGGGGGTGATGCGATTGTTCCCAGAATTGTTTACTACTTACTCTTCGCCATTACCTTCGGTTCGCTGGTTTTCCTTCCTTGGAGCTGAATTTTCCAATTATAGGTTTTCCAATTATAATGATCAGAATGCGTTGGTAATATTGATTTTATACCTAAAATCGGTCAGAATACGATTGCGCTCCCCACGCATGTCGTGGAAAGGAATACACAGAAAAGGAAGGAAAATGCTATTTCGTTTTATAAATTTTTGTTTACAAAAATAATAAACAATATCGACGCTAATGTACAATAGACATTTTAGATTGCATTGAAAAACAATTTTGTCACGGGAAGTTTTTGCTGCATATACTTTTGGTGTCGACGGAAAATGTTTTGGTTCTATAGGCAAATTTGAGTTTCGTTATACTTTAAATAACATAATTAAAAGTCCACTTGGTATTTTTTTCGGTACAGCCAAAGTTACGTAAAAGTTTGTTTGGTAAGATCTTCGATAGCAACAAAACGCTGTAAGTCGTCAAATTGCCAGAAAATGCTAGTTGACCATCAAAGCAAAGACTCATTAGCGGATGGAGCGGTCAGAGAGTAAGACTAGCGCATTTGAAGGAACGAGGTGATCAATCGCCCAAAAGCTAACAAATGATACGCAACTTTGTCAATCTGAATCTCGCCTAGATATTTAATAATATACCGTGGGTTTAGCGTGTCTGGAGAGTCAATTTGTAAGCGGATACTAGAACGATTGTAGGCTCATATTCGGCAAATACTCATCACGTCCAGATCTTATTAAGAAAATGAGTCTAGTATTACGGATTTTGTGCTCGACTTAAAAGAGACCTTTTTAATTTTGATCATGATCATTCATTTTGATTACTCAAATCTCACGTCTGCTTGAATTTAGTTTACCAATCTACAAGCAACTATTATTGGCAGAAGCTGCGTATTGTCAGTAAGGAAGGTTATTGCTCTGGAAAACACTGCTGCGTATAGAGTTTATATCAAAACATTTTGCTGTCCAGTTGACAGATAAGATACTAACATCTGTACTTACCGTCTTGAGAAACATTATTCTAATACTCTCACAAGTAAATTAAATTAAAAGTGGTGACTTTCCTTTCATTAGGTATCTCCAAAAGGATACAAGAGTAAATATTTAATCGATGATGTTTGCCCATAAAATATTGAAGCAAAACACACAACCGCACAATAGATGAAAATAAGCAATTACTATTTATGCGATCCGCATCAAAATATCGTTTTGATAATGAGACTTTTATCCTTGTCTGAGTCTAGACAGAATGAACCGCAACATTTGAACAAATAACGCTTAACTTGGATTTTGTCCGTATTTACTACATGTAAAATTGATTGTCTATCTTTATTGCATGAGTATTCAGAATTGGGAAAAACAATTTATCTGGCTTCATTCATTTTTTAATTAGTTTAATTCAGTTCACTATCTGCAGGGTCATTCCTAGCAGTTTCTTTCTTATTCAAAAATTAGAGTTTGTGCTTTGTCCTTTGGGATATTTAATTCATATGAGACTTTAATGACAATGCCAGCGTCAACGGCGTGTGATGAACCAGTAGTGCCTAGCAGTAAAAATAGGAAAACAAATTAATTATTTTAATGAAGTCCGCAGGAAACTTAACTGGATCTTAACAACTAGCTAAAATGAGATTACTTATATTAAACCGAGGAACAAGCAAGATGCTCAATCAAAATTATTATGATACAATGGAAGGTGTTCCTTTCTTACCCGGTCTTACCGGTGCGGCAAGTACTGCATTTGCACACCTGATCAAAATTGTGCATAATGTTATTTTCATCTTTTCTTAAACCTTAAGTGGATATGAAATGTAATTAGGTGCGACATTGAAAACTCATCGTGACCTGCTAAAGACGCTTATCGCATCTGGATGCGGTTTCAACACAGTCTTGAACAACCAGGTGTTGTTACCGTCATAACACTCATCTTAACGAAGATCGCTCCTCCGTAAGATTGACGTGCAGGAACCTTGAACGCCCCTGGATGCTGCCCGGTGATATCCACCCGGGGCCACTAAAAGACACAATTGTCAACCAGGCTAGGTAGACTACACAGTCACGCTGAAAGGAAACACATATTATTGTCCTCCACACATAGTAGGAGACACGAAACCAATAAGTAGCAAGACACAGAATAAAGCCACATCAACAACAACAATAATGATCGTAATCTGATAAAAATAATCCACAGAATTTATCGTATTGGTTATGCAATTAATAGTGTCATCCACAAAAACACATTAAGGCAACTTTTACACCGTGATTTTGAGTGATGCCTCTCGCGTTCGACACATCGCGACCCTGCACTCTATGACTGCCTTTCTACATATTAAATGTCTAAGATTTGAGGTTTGTTTGTATAATTCTCGTGTCTGCCTGTTGGAGTTATGTGGGGGCAAACCGTTATGACAAAGTAAACTCATGCCGTTAAATAACTTATGCCTATAGAATACAATTCTATGTTTGACAAAGCGTAGAAATTATAAAATGGTCATAACAGGAAAGGCGCAATAAAATCCCACAGTAAATGGGAAAAATTTACAATCGTTTCTCAATATTTTAAAACCAGGTAAAGGGCGTCTAACCAGACAGGCGACTTTTGGTTTGTATCCCATATAGCACTGGACATCCATTTATCGTTCAAAATTAGTCCAGACGTCCATAGACCAAGTGTACCAAGCGTAATATGAAGATTTCAAATTCACTGATGAAATGTGTCTATAGGCCTAAGTTTAGGTACAAAAAATGTGTTGGAAACATTATAAACATTTTGTTTTTTGATTTATTTCTTTCTTGATGATACTACTGCTCTTTCTACCCGTAACCAGAAGTGCATTCACGTGGCAACGGTGGGCGGTGGTAAGAAAGTTATTCTACTTGGTTAAACCCTTGGGTTATGGATGTACTTCCTTGTTGACTGGAGCCTTCTCTGGAGCTACATCTCAAGATAAGCGTAAGCACGAGTCAATGGTCATCCTTCAAATTAAAAACTCTGCAGCTTCCGAAAAGAAGTTTTTGGATGTGCCAGAAAAAAAGTGACCTAAGAATTCTACGTTTGAATGGAAGAAATAGGATAAGGTTTAAAACAAGAACTGTTTGTTTTTACAGCACAACAGAATGATGTTATGATAAATTGTTTTATCAGTTATCGACTGATGCGCAAGAAACACCAATTTTGAATTTATAGAAGAAACGTTGGACGAATTAGTGTTAACATGGACCAATTCGTAAATTTTTCTGTGTTTACTTTACCCGGAGATATTCCAACTCCCAATAGGAATTTTTACCGTTCGACTCACTACAGTCGTAGATGTAAAGCTTTACACTGTTCCCAAAGGATGGGATTTTTTTACAGATTTCTCGTTTAGAAGAAATCTTAGGAAAGAATTTTAAGGCCTTGGCTGGAGACCGAACCTGCGACCTTTGCGGTGATAATCGAATGAGTGTAACTATCAAAATTCAAAGCCATGGAGATTCCCATTATTTGTTATTTTTATATAAATGACATCTTCCAGAATTGTGATAAAATAAGGTTTCCAAAGGAAAGAATAGAATTTTAATAATATAAGCGGGAGATTTCAGGACCTTGGGCGGAGGTTGAACCCGCAACCTTTAGGTTGATAATAGGATGCTTAGTTATCGAAGGCAATAAGGTTTCCAGATTATTTATTATTTTTATCTTCGACTCTTCAATAATATAGTCGTTATACGCGTAACCATAAGGATATAACCATACTCATAAAACACTAGTGAATTATATGGATTTTATTCACTGGCGGTGTTTTCTTGATTGCCTATTTATAGATATAAACAAAATAGAAATTGTTATAATCTAAAACTATTTATTGTTAGAAAAGAAATTTGGACATCGTCCTCACAGGATCCTTGTATTCCAGGTCTAAAACTCTCTTTATGAAGATTGTTTACTTTCATTGACTTCTACATATTCAAGAATTTGGACATGGCCTCCCTCAGAGGAATCCGCCTCCACCTCTTCCTCAGAAGTGTTAGAATTGTAGATAAAACGTCGTATTCGACTCGCACATAATGAACAGTTACTGCACCAGTCCACGGCACACTATACACACCTAGAAACCCACACATCACCACCCCAACACATACACACTCTCACACTCCTCACTACACAATACCAACACTGTTCTGAAAAGAACCGCCTCATCGGTTCACCACTTCGTCGTCACTGTGTGACGGCTCGCTGGCCATCCTTGGGCATCGACATCGGCGGGGATTATGGAGGACCTGCTTCCGGCCTGCTCCACCGTCGCCACCAGACCATCATCGCCGTGGACGGTGGCATTTTCTCGTTGATTCGCGCGCACATAATGGGCATTATGTGCTCGTTGAATAATATACTATTATATCATCCACATCTGACTAGATTATAATAAAAACAAAATAAGCCCGTACGTCTGACGTCATCGCTAGCTTGTTGCCATGGTTTTATTTCCAAACAAACAATCGGTTGGGTAAGTTACGATTTATCCAAAATTAGAATTACTTACTCAAGGCATATGTGAATCTGCCCTTCTTTACCCAAATTGTAAAAATGGCAAATTAAAAAAGTTGTTTGGAAACTGTTACCATGGCATGACGTCACATACAACATTGTCAATTTTCAAGAAAAAGAACAGGATTTTACAAAAAATTCTAAAAGTGTTGAAAGTGTTTTCCACAATCTCCATTCGAGTATATGATTTCATCATAAAATATGTTCGTTTTGAAATATTCTTAATTGCAATCTGTTAATTTTTACGATCTAAGCTATAATAGAGGGCTTTTGCATGTCATACGTTATAACTAAAGCTCGGATTTATATGCAAAAACGGAGTCCGTTGTGGTTACGCTTTGTAGTATCAGATTTTTTTAAATTTAATTTGACAATGCACAACAAAGTAATGAAGTCTAACGTTTAAGCGCTGCTGTACTTATTTTAAGCAAAAGTAGGTAGAATTTTCTAGCAAAAATAGTAAGTGCAGATCTGAATTGTACAAATGTACATATTCTGAGTGAAAGTCAATACTACATTAAAACATTGCAAGACGAAGATGATTTGCTACACACAAGATTTTCTTTCGTATGTAAATACACCTAAAATTAAAAAAATATATCGTAAAATGGATATGCCGTAAAATTAGGAAACTATGAACAAATATGCGCACCGCATTAAAATATGCAAAAGATGCAAAGAACAGGCAAAATAAGTGTTAATTCTAAAAGATTCAGAGTTTGCCCCTTGTAGTGTATAAACCTATGTATCTATTTTTGTTATTGGCGGGGTTGTGGGGTGAATTTTGTAAAGGCAGGCAGACAGTTGGCATAAAATTGCACGTTTTGCACACAAGTATGTATAAAATAAGCGAAAGATTGTAGTAGCGACAAATAGCGACTTTTTACTTGAAACTGTAACGCGTACTGATAATACTGTTTGTAACTAGAAGAACCAGAGTGACAAACATAAGTAAATGCTTAGAAACATAATGTCATAGTCGGTTACTGCTGCATTGCAAGAACGGTCCATGGACAGTAGGCTACTGTGAATACGTAATGACAGTACTGTGGCGTAAAAATGTATCAGTTAAAGAAGGCAGTGTGAATCATCAAAATTGACGTGAAGGATGTCGCCATAGGCGTATCACAAACACAACAAGACAGAAGAGCAAATTGCAAACACATGTGTAACCAGACGAACGTTAATGCAATACGCTTATGAATCACACTATCTTCTCTATCGGATACATTTTTACTTAGCGTACGGTAGCAGCCTAGCAACAATGAATTTATTACGAATCTTTACTGTATTCACTGCAATTGACCATGGCATTAAAGCGGTTTGACATACCACATCTCCATCTCCACGATTTAAGCACTGTAATATTAAAGTCAAACTATTTCTGAAATATTCTTGCTGATATGTGTTCCTAAGTTAAAATAAAATGCTTTAATCTGTGATACATTGCAAGTTTACTATTGAAGAAAAACGAGAAACACGATCCTGGCGACTTCTATTGAAAATCTAAACTTACTGTTATCACAATATCTTCAAAAACAATTACCAACGTTATAAAATCTCCAGATCAGTAGATTTATCACCAGCTATGATGTTGATTCTAGCTACTAGTCACCTTCTCTTTCACCATTTTGATTAATTTTAAGAAAGTTTTGTACCCTTTGTTAGGGAGCGGATGGTCAACTGGTAATGGCACTTGCACTACAGTCGGCTAGCTCAGGTTCGATCCTTGGCAGAGTATAGTGACAATCTTGAACAATAATGTACGCTGTCAGGCTACCACACGAACACCTGCGGTAGTCGCTAACTTTAAAAAAACAACAATCCGAAACCTATCAAGGCGGGTTGCAAATGGTTAGCTGTCATGCTGGGATAAGGGTCCTATCGAGGTGGTTCCACAATCGTTGACTACCAGAGTACATCTATGGCAGTCATCAACCACTATACAACGAACCAAGAGTTACCAAGGCGATTTTAAATGCAACTGTCGAGGCGGTTCCAAGTGTAGCTATCAAGGCGATTCTAGTACAACTGTCAAGGCCAAGGCTGTTTTTGCGTGGGGTAAAAGTAGAACAGAGGGGTTAGTAAAAAGGGTCCGTAAAGGACTGTTTGCCAAGCTCAATATGCCTCTCCACAATGTTACTACATACTTACTAGCGCCATCTGTTGGTTGATGATTTTCTCCATTTATATTTTAACTACTCATCTATAACCTTCAAACAGCTTATTGTATACAAGATCCGTAAATAATACTGGTGTGCTGTGAAAGGTAGGTCTTCTTATTAACAGCCATTTATGATCGAAAAATTTGGATTAGATTAAGGTAAGCAATGTTATTTTCATTATTTTATAACAATTTATGTTGGAAATCAAGAAGTTGTTAAAAACTGATTGCTGTAAGGGTAATTTTTAACATTTTTTAAAGCTGTGTATTAACCGGTATTTGGGATCGAATTTGTTGGGAAAAACGTATATTATTAAACTTAAAAATGGTCACCATCTAGTTCTCCCAGGAGAACTAAAGCCAGTTGATTGTGGGATAAAATACGGACAAGAAACGAAAGACGATCGTAAATTGGGCTCAATAACAAATTTATCTCCGCTAGAGACGCTGTTGTTCCACGTCAAATTTGACAAGTCTAAACGTCAGTTTATAAGTTTGAGGTTATTAGAATTTAAATTTTAGCAAAACGTAATTATTATTGCCTTGCTTGCTGTTGAACATTATTCTTTATTTTTTGCAAAACAAGTATATTTCCTATTTACAAAGAGTCATCTTCATAACTTTTATAGTTATTGTTTATAAATTGCTGTAAAATCTATTTCGTAGAGGTCGCGCAACCGTTTCTAATAAACAGAGTTAACTCAAAGAACTGTGTCACGTAATTTATATGATCAAATCAGAAATATAAGTTAAGTTTTCAAAAACGCGTTTAATGCGCAACAACAAGGCGTCAATAATTACTTTTTGTAAAGTTTAAATTTTAATAACCTCAATCTTATGAACTGACGTTTAAACTTGTCAAATCTGAAGTGGAATAACAAAAAATCGTTATTAAACTCAATTTGCAATAGTCTTTTGTTTGGCGTCGGTACTTTGTCTTGTCTTACAATCAGGCTTCGAGGAGAACGTAACCACAACGCTTACATACAGAATGGTAATAAAATTTGGAACAAAATTCATAATTTGATTTTAATAATGTTTTTTTGAAAAATTTTTGAACATCTGGATTTTATATTTCAATAAGGCACTTTTGAGCGCAGAGAGATTTTTTTGACAAATCATGTTCTTGAGCTATGGCGCATCATCATTTTTTTAAAAATTATAACTTCAATTTTTTTACAGATTTGGACAGACTTCTTCACTGATTGACGGTGGTTAAGAACGTTTGGTATCTTAAATAACAATCTGTTTGAGAAAAACACTTATTAAGTTTAATGACATGAACATTTGTTCTCACTAAAAATTATTACTAAAATTTTGATGTTGGAAAGCAACAGTAGAAAATAAAACTAATTTTTTATTTTTGAAAATTTCTTTTATCTGATCAAAAAACGCTTCTACATAATTTGAAAATGTTGAGAAACTTAGAATTAAAGCCAATGCACAGGTGTACTACAACGCTGGTTATCACTTATCAAGTCATCATAAAATAAAAATTTGTAAATGTTATTGTTGCAGTTTGATGTGACAAGTTATCGATTTCTTTCAAATTTGTACCCAAGTGCTCAGTTTTTAAAAAATAAAAATAAAAATGCCAAATTTAACAGAGAACGAGAACGAATAGAAATTTTAATTATGGTTGGATACGACGGTAGATTACGAACCCATCAGGAAGCGTGCGACTTATTCCATCAAGGACATTCTGATAGGACCCCAATCGTAAGGTCTACAGTAAGTAAAAATAGTTTCAAAATTTGAAGAAAGTGAAAATGTAAGGGATTTACCTCTCGCAGACTGACCAAAAATAAACCAGGAGACCAAATTGAACATTTCACTGTAAGCTGAAGAAAATCCTCATGCTTTGACTAGATGACTAGACAATTAGTTTTGAATAATGATATACCGATCATTCGTTGGCAGCCAAATTGTTTAAACAAGAAAAATATCATCCTTATAAGGTGCACTTAATGCAGAAATGAAATGAAGGTCGCGACGATTTGAATCACCTTCATTTCGTCGGTTAAAGTTTTGTGAAGACGTAATGTTACGCTGTAATAGGGATCCTAACCTTTTAAATAACCTTACCTTTTCCGATGAAGTCACTTTTAGCTTCAACGGGAGTGTTAATTGTCATAACTGTAGGTATCGGGCACGAGAAAAACCTCATTGAGCCCAAGAATCTCACAGCCAGCGTCAAAAAATAATAAGAGGTCGTCTTCTAGGACCTTATTGTTTTGAAGGAAATTTGGCTTCTGCCAGATATTTGGATTTTTTCAGGTTCGAATTGGTTCGAGCTCTAACAGTTCTTTTTCCAAATAATGAAACCCCGATTTACTTTATCAGGACATTTGGTTTTAACAAGCCGAGCCATCTTCTTATTTTGGGAACTGCTCCTGATGGTAGATGGATAGGACGACGAGAACCAATGGAATTGCCTTTGAGATCGCTGAACTTAACCCCTTTAGATTATTTTTGTGGAGCGACTTAAAATCAACAGTTTACATTAGTAGACCTAACTATTTAGAAGGTTTGAAACAATGAATTCGAAGGGAAATGCAAAACATCATTCCACAAACGATCCAACCTGCAGTACAAAGCGTCTATACACAAATAGGACAATGTCATATGATAATTTGAACATTTGTGTTAGATTTTATGAATAATTTGATTTGTTTCTTTTTTAATTTTTATTTTTACTGAGAACAAATGTTGATGTTCATAAACTTAAAAAGTGTTTTCTGAAAAGAATTGTTATGTAAAGTACCAACATGTTTTAACCATCATTTAGCCAGTGAAGAAGTCTATCAAACTCTGCAAAACAATTGGGGATGTAATTTTAAAAAAACGATGATGGCGTCGTAGCTCAAGAACATGAACTGCCAAAAAAATCTTTCTCCGTTCAAAGGTGCCTTATTGAAATACATAATCGACATCTTCAAGAATTTTTCAAATGAACATTATACAGGGTGTTTACTAAACATGCGGCAAAAATTCAGGGGGTTATTCTTTGGGTTACTTTGAGATGTTTTGTCCTTGAATGATTTTCGAAAAGACGCTTTATCTTGAAGATATAGCGCGATAAAAGCTTTTCGAGAAAAGCAATACTTTATTAATTCATATTACAGACTCTTAATCTACAAAAACTTCTAAAAATAACTATCATCAGCTAGGATGCATGTATCCAATCTTCTCCTCATTGACTGCCGAATTTTCCCAAAGATACGAAGGTTATTTCTTATTGTATTAAATCCCTCAATTATCTGATTTCTCAAATCTTCATTTTCTACTTCAGTAGTGTACACGAATGTTTCCAGATGTCCCAGTAAATAAAAATCCAAGAAATTTAAGTCTAGTGACCGAGCAGGCCATAAGTGACGTCCACCTCGATCAATCCAACGATCTTCATATATTGCGTTTAAAAACTCACGAGCAACTACACTAAAATGTGCTGGTGCACCATCGTGCATAAAATACATCACATTTCTCGTTGCCAATCTAATCCTCTAAAAACCCAGGTAGTGATTCTTCCAAAAAATATCGATATATCTCACCGGTAAGTCTTCCTGGTAGAAATGCAGATCCAATTAGCCAGCCCGCAATTCCAGTCCAAATGTTTAATGAAGATTGATGTTGAAAACGATCTTCAAGTACCGCTCGTGGGTTTTCCTCAGTCTACACACGGTTATTATGGAAATTCTTAATTGCATTTCTGGAGAAATCTGCTTCATCGGTAAGTTGAGGGATTTGAACCAAAGTTTGCAGAAGCCATTGACAAAATGCAATACGTTGAGGAAAATCAGCAAGAATAAGTGCTTGAATACACTGAATGTGGTATGGATACAAACCGTTCTGCTTCAAAATTCTCCACACAGTCCTATTACTTACATTCAAAGCATACAAAGTACCTGCATTTTCCTCTACCATGTTCAGCACATTTTCTTCATATTCTATGGTTGTTACTGTTAGCCTTCCTGGTTATCTATTTCATTTAAAAATGTCTGTTTCATGAAGATATTGATTAATACTTTGGAAAGTTTTTCTATTAGGAACATGACGATTTGGAAATCGTTCACTGTACAAGTCCTTACATAAAATCTATATCTGTTATCTCGACGTTCGTATAGCCATTGATATTCGAGAGCTTCACTAACAGAAGTTTAAGTATCAAACGAAGAAACGTGACGCAATCAATTTTGACAACAAGAGAGAAAATGACAAATCACAATGGAAACGTATTTCTTGTACTTCATAGGCCCAGTGCAGTATACCATAGTTTTACTTTACTTTTATCGCCGTGTATCTTCAAAACAAGGCGTCTTTTCGAGAATCATTCAAGGACAAAAAAATCCTAGAATAATCCAAGGAATAACATTCTTAATTTTTACCGAACGTCTAGTAAACACCCTTTATAACCAAATTATGAATTTTCTTCTGTACTTTATCACCACTGTGTATATTGCAAATACGCATTGCCGGCGCGTCGTAATGTTTGAACCTTCTTTTATAAACTTCGCAGTATAAGACTTGGTTTGCAAAACGTGTGCAAACCGAATGGGCACATTGTGCGTCTGCGGAAAACCAGCTAGTAAACCTTTTCATTTCAGCCTGTGACTTGCAAATAATCATATGTGACTTTGTAATGAGACCTACAAAATATGAGCCTATACATTTTTTGTACCATGAGGTGCCACTGTAAAAAATAAACAAATGAACAAAATATAGGTGACTTGGAACTCCTGATAGAAAAGTCATGAAGCAGTGCATTTCCTTTGTAACTACCTATTAACTAGGAGGCTGGATTGAAAAGTTTCCGGAAGCGCCCATAGATGGCGGCCGTAATTCAATTTATTTTGCATCATCAAGTAGGCTGGTATTTGAATTGTTCATAGAAAGAAAATCAAATTGATCTGTCATTTAGTTCACTTTTGATAATCGTTGATGCAATTGTATTTCGTGATTTTTCAATTATGAGGGAAAATGAAAGTAGAGCTGTCATTAATTTTGTTTATTTGGAGGGCAAAACAGCTACAGAAGTTAAAGCCAGATTGGATTCTGTTCTTGGCGACTCTTTTTCATCGTAAGTTTTTGGAGTCTGAATTCAAACGTGGACGTACCCACACAATTGATAAACTTCGTTCAGGGCGCCCGAAATTTGCGATTACTCCAAAAATCATTGACAGGGTCCATGATATGGTATTAGACGATCATCGAATAAAAGTTCGTGAAATAGTTGAGGCTGTGGGCATCTCATATTAACGGGTTGTCAATATATTGCACCAAGAGTTGGGACTAAAAAAACTTTCAGCAAGATGGGTGCCGCGTCTGCTCACTCCAGAACAAAAACGCATTCGTGCTCGAACTTCAGCTAAGTGTTTGCAGTAATTTAGAAAAGATCCAGTTGATTTCATTAGGAGATTTGTGACTATGGACGAAACTTGGATTCACCATTATATCCCAGAAACCAAACAATAATAATAAAAACAGTGGATTGGCCAGGGAAAATCCTTCCTGAAGAAGGCAAAGACACTTTAGTCGACTGGAAATGTAATGGCTTCTGTTTTTTGGGATGCTAATGGCATTTTTCTTATTGACTATCTGGAGGAAGGAAAAACCATAACAGACCAATATTACTCAACAATTTTAAAACAACTAATTGCAGTAATTCGTGATAAACGACCCAGAATGTCAAAGAAGAAAATCTTGTTTCACGAAGACAATGCACCAGTTCATGCAAGTGCAATTGCTTAACAAAAAAAGCCGAGTTGAAGTTCGAAATCGTTCGCCATCCCCCTACTCACCCGATTTGGCTAAGTCGGATTTTCATCTGTTCTCCAAATTGAAAAAATTTCTATCTGGAAAGAAATGCAGATCCAATGAAGAAGACATCGACGCTTCGAAGAAAACCATTTCCGTTGAAAAGTTGAAGATGCGTTGGTCGAAGTGTATTGAATTTCAGCGTGATTATGTAGAAAAATGAAATATATATTTTGTTGAATTTTATTTGTTTTCACTTTCATTCCGGAAACTTTTTAATCCAGCCTCGTATATGTTTATGAACCCTTTCATCATGTTCATCGGATACATCATTGCAGCTCTCCAGAAAATGAGAGTGTGAGAAACGCACTTTTAGAGTGCCAGCCTTCATTGCCCATAAATAATGAGCCGCTAGATTACATTACACACTAGATATAAACATTTTTTGGAGTGACTTCTCCCAAATCTCCCAACAATATCTTGTATGTTGCATTTGTTTAAAATCAAAAATTGCGAAATAAAACAAATATATCCAGCTTAGTTCTTAATATTCTTTTCTAAGACGCCATATTGCAGAATCTTATTTTCAGACAAAGGCTTTTGGGTCGTCTGCCGTTTATAACACTGGAACAACTGATTTCATTATCCTGAAAATCACAGTAGGTACTGATGCGATAACAGTGAATCCAAAACAATAATATGCAGAAATACAGGAACTAGTGTGTTACAGTGTTATAAAGTGAGTTACGATAGCATCAGCTGTCGGTACATTTGACAGCTTGAAATTTTATATGGTTATATTCAAAACAAAGACCATTCCCTTCGTCAAGAAATCCCTGGAGAGCTTCTGTCGCACAGGCTTCACCCACAGCAGTTGCAGGAATGCATTACAACGCTGCTGTGTAAAGAAACCGTAAACTAATCAAATTGAAAACTTATTCATTTTATGGGCGTTTGTTGCATTGTTAAGGGTATAGTATTTGTTTTATAGATCAATAAATCTCACCTTTGCATACTTCATACAATGATTTACACGAAAAAATGTGTCTGTTTCTGGTTAAGATTTTGAACTGGCATTGCTCCTTCTACGATAATATAATATGACGTTTGTCTACAAAATTAAAAAATGAAAAACCGTCAAAATTCTCAAGCATTTTGCAGCGCGTCGCATCGATGTCTCGTCATGGTACACCGTGTATGTCACTCGTTAATTATACATGTATTAATTATCCCATTCTTAAACGCACAATTGAATAAACAAGTAGAGTTGGTATATAGGTACATTTAGTCCGGGAAAAATAAAACTTTCCTTAGAAAATATTCAGTTTCAAATTTAAAATCTGTGGTGGAGGGAACGCGCTGGCCAGCAGCCCCACGTCGAGGTTTTTAACCGTCTGCGTCCGGACGAAAATGCCATGTGGATGAATTTTTATATTTTGTTTTCTAGTTTCTTGAATTTTGAAAATTACATCTACTACAAAGAAGTAAAAAGAATATCAACTAGAAAAAAACACTTGTGTGTAGAAATTCAATTTTATTATGTAAATATGTAAATTGATAATAGCTAATACTATAATTAACTAACAGAAACGGATAGCTTCACGATGCTCATAATGAATAAACGGACGGAGTTTCTCCCACTTCTAATTAATGAACATGATGCTCACTTCATTATGTCATGTACGACTACTGTAAATTATTTTGACAATTAAGTTACACATTTTAGAATAATACTCGAGTACTGCCGAATACCACTTAAAGAAAGAACAAAACCAACGGAATGTTATCCTAAGTTTTCTAGGAAATGTGTTATTGTTTGTTAATCACCTTATCAGACGTCCATGAGTAGGGCTTTTGAAACCTGAAGCCTAACATTTCCAAGAGAGAATTAGGGGCTCATGCTGGGGTATTGATTTGGTTTGTAACAAGCCCACGAAACGACTACAGGAAAAATTGTTGTAGACGCGCGCATGGCCCTACACCAAAGCAGTATCTAGGACTAATATTACCACTCCCATTTGGTGGAACTGAT
Organism: Ignelater luminosus; assembly: GCA_011009095.1. NCBI lineage: Eukaryota > Metazoa > Arthropoda > Insecta > Coleoptera > Elateridae > Ignelater > Ignelater luminosus. The sequence goes on from VTPC01004670.1 coordinate 309,790, forward strand.
TATTTGTTCTGTGTACTATTAATAAATATTTCACTTATCTTTCTTTTTATTAGTTTACATATTATTTTTCCGTTTACAAAAACGGTAGCATTAAACATCACCGAAGTTTCATTTTTATTATAAGTTTAGTTCCCGAACAACACGCCACCAAGAACCTTTGCATGCCTCGTATCTTATCTTTCGTTCTCAAGAATTTTAACTACCGTTCGAGACTTTGTAGTTTGTACCTTGTTCTAAAAGTACCTGCTGGAAGGTTACACGGTCGTCTTCAATTTCATATATTATATAAATAAGTGCTCTTTGAATCTTGAGCAAATATTGAATTGGCCTTGTATTGGTTAACTTCCAATAATAATCGTAGCAACAGGAAATTGAAGGTTTCATCAATATCAGTGATTATACGATTTTACACGGTTGTATAGATATAATTTTTTAACTATGTGAAGTAGGCAACCATCTCTTCAGCTAAGCATTTTTTTCTTTTATTGGCTGGTAAGAAGGCATAAAATATTAAAAATAAGTAGTACAATATCTTGTAAATTGAATATGACAACCGGAATTGTTTATTTTTTTAAGATTGGTATAAGTACGTATTCTCTATTCTGTAATGTGAAGAGTCATCTAGTTTCAATATGGAGCCAAAAAAGGTCTTACATCAGAATTTATTTTTTATTTTAAGTTTTTTAATAACATCGACACTTTCATATTTTAGTTTTCTTAGATATATAAATAGGAACTCAAGCAATATTCTGCACATAATTAATACTAGATAAAAACAGAATCTAAAAATAACTTTACTGCAACATTCTTAAGTTCACCATCCAAAGTAAAATATCCTCTTTTATGGATTATTCTTTAAGTTTTTGAAAACAAAATCCATTGATGGAGTCGAAAGTCGCAAGGACTACGAACGGTAAATTTTTTATGTGTTCTATCAACTTAACAACTGCTAAACAGGAAGAAAGAAATCCTTTAGCCACTCGTCTTACGGATTTTGTGTTTTAAAATGTGTTCCATAATTGAAGATTTGAGTTTCTGCTTTTTTTAGTGACGAAAATCCAGAAGCGTTTTAGAGATTTGTGGTGTCATGGTGTCAATTCTGATAAAAAATTTCTTCTAAGTTGCACAGTCTCTGGGTTACCACCAGTTTCCATTAAGATGTTCGGTGTTTTTTCTTAATGTTATAGATAAATAGATACCGGAACTGATCTTTCCACAGTTTTAATTATTCGCTTTCCCATCCTTGTTTTCAGTTCTTAGCCGAAAAGGAACGTTTAGATTTAGAATGAAACAAAACCAAGCTTCGATCAAACAAATTTGAAACTATTCTGTAGTTTCTCTTGGAAATTTCAGAAACTTTAGCGTAAACCAATCATCACGCCTTTTGTGTGATGTGTTAGTGTTAGGTTGGATTATTTTATTCTTGTAGCTTATACTTTCCTTGCAATAGTCAATTACATTTTGCAATCAATCAGAGATTTAAAGAAATTGTGAATGCAGTCGTTCCAAACAGTTAATTTACAAATGTTTCTAAAACAAAAAAGGTCTCGCAGATTTTAAATCTGGTGGTCCTGATGGACAAAAAATCTAAACATCTTTATTTAGAGTTTTCCAAACAATTAGTGTGAAATATAATGTTGCAAGATGCAGCGTCATGCGTGAACCACATTAACCTGATATGGTTCGTTTTAATCAAAACAATGCCACAAAAAGTCGCAGATCTTCCGCTGAAGAACGTTCTGGAATTGCGTCAATTGCGTAGTACAGATTTTATCATAATGTAAGTTGCTTATTCCACATCATGTAGAACAAAATTGATTGACTTCTTTCTTCTGTTTACTTTTAAACTCCAGTCTGTTTCTTTTACCTTTCTCCTGATGTTAACAATTAAAGCTAGGAAGAGGTCAGAAAATTCTACATCAATAAAATCTTTTCTCGTAAAATTAAAAAATGACGTTCGTTTTTATGAGGTCTTGATCCTGAGATTTTCAGTTGAACTTGTTGGATGTTTGTTATGCTTCTATCCAGTTTTCTGTCATAGTAAGTAGGTAAATTTTTTTCTATCTTCTGATTATTTTTTATTTTCTCTATTTCTTTGATTCCCGTTATCTGACTGATTCTGTCAGGTTTATTTTTTCCCTTGGTCTGTTTGATCTATCAAAAGTTCCATTTCCCATTAGCGTACCTGCACTTGGTTCACTGGAGTTTCTGTTCTACTATTATGTACTCTGATTGTGCTTGATACGTTCTTTTACCAGAGCGCTGCCGTTGCATATTTACTAAATTTCTTTATTTTCCGAATCTTGGTTTTCGATAGTTGTGAGTCCTTAGTAGGCCATTTTCGCTCCTTGATTTCGGTACATTTCAGCTACACAGAAAAGCTTTCGTAGAATCTTCTTCAAAGTAAAAGAGTAAATTCTGATCAAATCTGACATCCAAGAAAAGTAGCCAGACCGCCATAAAACGAAAAGTTACACCTTCACCCTCTTACCTTGTATTCAAAAGCTGCTTCTTTGATTTTTACTGTCTCTGTGATTAATAATAAGTTAATAATAACTAGTGTATTTATTTTCACAAAAAAAGACTTATAGCCAGCAAAGTGGAATTTTACCACAATATTGGGAAATTACAAAGGGACAGTCCAAGTTCAACTATACTTATTTTTCCACCACCCTTGTATCCAAATTTAGTTTCTGGTATTATTTCTTTGAGGATGGAAACATTTTTGTAACATTCCTTTTTTAAGTTCCACTGTTGGTTTTTACACTCATTACACGGATGACACCATCTCTTCCTGGGAACTCCTTTACGATTCTGTTAATGGACCATGATAATGGTGGAGCGTTGTCATTTTGGAACAGTACCATAACTCCTACTTTAAGATTAGGTGATTGTTGTGTTCATTTTCTTCGTTGTCGTAATGTGTGAAGGTTTGGAGGTAGTATGATTGCCATTGCTTCCAGAATTGTGTTAGTTGCTGAACATGTTCAAACCGTGACAGTCTATTTATTGGTACATGTGATAAGCTTGGTTCCGGTATGCCTGTGAGTTTATGCTCAATTAGAAAATGGGCTGGTTTTAATGAATTAAAGCTATTGTAATCGGAGGAGAATGGGGTTAGGGGTCTCGAATTTAAAATGGATTCAATCTGAGTTACAACTGTATGAAATTGTTCGGATGTTAACAGTGCGTTGCCTGCGAGACGTTTTAAATGAAATTTGACTTCCTTTATCCCTGCCCCCCAAAGACTGCCGAAGTGTGGTGAATTTTTTGGAATATATGTAGGACTAACATACGTAACCCCCTCCAATTCCATAATATTGATAATTTCATGTTCACATTGTCTTAGTTTCTTAAGGATTGATTTCAACTCATTATTCGCCCTAACAAAATTTGTAGCATTGTCAGAATATATTTTTGTTGGTTTTTCGCGGCGAGCAATGAATCTTTTTAACGATACCAGAAAAGCTTTAGTGCTTAAATTGGAAACGACCTCAGCATGTACTGCTTCGGTTACAAGACAAATGAATAATGGAATGTAGCATTTGCTGGGTTTCCACCTTCGACACGGCCTGATCTTCGTAACGAAAGGACCAACATAATCTATCCCTACTATTCAAAAGTGTGCAACCTTTCGTGCCATATTTCTACCCTCTAGTGACCAGTATTGATCAAGAACCGAATCTAGAATTTGTTGTGGCCCAGCGTGAGACAAACTTTTGTGTTCGTTAGTCAACATGAGATATGCAAAATGGTGTTTGGGTAGTAAGATTGGATGCTTTAGTTCATATATTAATTGAAATGCCTGCAATCTACCACCTACCTGCAATACAGTATCTGAGTCCACAACTTAAGACGGGAGATTTCCAATGAAACTGCTTCGTCTTGAACACATCGTATTAAGTATATTAAGACTATATTAACTTAACAACTGTTAATGTTTCTAGCAATGGTTTCCGTGGAAACCTGCAATTCTGTATAAACCATAAGCAACATGCGATAGCTTTAAGTAACCTACTATAGTTTGAAAATCTAAATATTTGAACTATGCACGTGCTAATGGATGTAAGAAAAGACCTTTCAACCTTACCATGTAAGAGTGTTGTGGCACCTATAAGTGGCGTGGTTGCCTCTACAGAAGTAACACGACATATGTGATACAACAAATGATCTGCTAATCTTTCAACCCTTATTTTCCGTACGATGTGGGTTGGGATGTGTATCTTTTGAACAATTATGGTAGCTCAACGTTAAGTTGTTAAGCCGTTGAATTTATGAATATTTTCAGTTCTTCTAATGTAGCTACCTCACCTTCTAACTTAAACGTTTTCCACTCGCGAGCTGTTCTTTTTTCAAATTTACTCAAAACTAAATAGACAATTAACGAGTCCCAATGTTCAACCGGTTGTTCTTTTATGATTTCTTTTAACTGAAACAGTTCTCGGATATGATTCTGCACTAATAGTTTTTTGTTTGTGTACTTGTTGCACACGAGTTTGGCCGTGGATAATTGCAAAAATTTTATAATGTTGGCTGCATCGCTTTTAAGCGAATTCCATCCACATTGTATACTTGCCATTAAATTTGGGCAAGCTTATTGTTGGTAATTTAATATTTTTAACGGATTATTGTTTGTTCCCCGAGAAACTTGACTAGCGATACTCGGGGGTGCGGCACCTGTATTAGAACCGGTATCATAGGTACTTACTGAACCTTCCGCGGCTTTGAAGATTGCTTTTCCTTTTGATAATACCTTGAAATAGAGTGTTTCAAATTCTGAACCGTAATCTTCTTCTTTTGCACGATCAATAGCAGGCAAGTCATAAATTTGATCTTAATTGCTGTAATTGGTCTTGCAATGGTGTAAATCTGTGGATTCTTACTTCTAGATCAATTACGTCACTACGCGGAAAAGAACTACCAAATTTATCCCCGAATGTTCTTATAAAGGTTTCAAAATCGGTTAATTTACTCTCTTTTTCTATTTAAAATTGTTAATTGGTCATTTTCTGTTTCATTTGCCATTTTTACTTATGATACTCTTATCATATAAAGATAATCTAAAGAAATAAATTGATTTGAGCTGAATTTAATGGTTACTGAATAATGAATTTGATGGTACTAAATACATGCAATGATAATTTATCTATTATTTTTTAATTGTAATAACTCAATTATGTTCTATTTTAAATAAATTTGGATGAAAATGGAATTAATGTTATAATTAAGAATGGGCTTTACTTACAGCTGGCCAGGTCATTGACGACCCTTGACCATTTACTGGGACCGGGTAATCTTCCACAACGCGCTGCTGTCGAAGATGTTTCTTTGTTTTCTTGTAATAATTGTTATACATGTATGGGATGCTGAAAAATCCGGCTCGAAGGACCATTTTATGTTAATGATTATTTGATGCACTGAGGTCACACAATAAAATAAAACAATAAACTGAACTAATTATAACACTTTATTTACTAATCTGGAGAGGAGCTCTAAATGAGTGCGCGACCACCTTCAACATCTTGTTCGATTAGGCAGTTCTTACAAGATGCAGCATCCTCCCTCAATACAACAATGTTGTCACTGTAAGCGAAAGCAACACATGTAAAATCTTAAGATGCCGCAACTTAAGTAAATCTTTAAACGCTTTAACAATGTTAAAGATAATAAAATGCAGTACTAATGATAAATACTTTCAAAGAAATTACCATCACACACCATTCGAATCTCAAAATGGAACAGGTCCACGATATAAAAAAATCGTGGACCTGCTTTTTTGAAATCACCTGCAGATTCTGAATGTTCTTCATAAGTCCGGTGCCCAAGAAAGAACACCGCCGTGCATGACTAGTGTTCTCCGATAACTTTATTTCTTCTAGACGAAACAAAGAAGGTCTTGTATTAGATCCAAGGCATGGAGATTCTCTATTATGTGCACCTTTGGTGTGCTTGGTATTATTCTTCCCTGTTCGTGTTCGTTTCATTTCGACCAATTTGGTTGTTCTTTCTGTTGTTATCAGCTTTCCCTTCAATTGCCCCGAAGCCTTTATGGGATCTCGTTAACTCTTTTATCAAATATGACACCTGAAGAATCAGCCAGACGTGAATAAAAAGTACATATTTTGACGTATATGAGTGAGTAGGTGAAAGGAGCCTAAACTTGAAAATTGAATTTCTTTAAGTAAAACTAGCATTTTAACTCTGATTTAAGCTAAATGGCATCCATTAATCGATGTCAAACTCTATTTGCTTCATACAAAAACTTACAAATGCTTTTATTGTAAAAATTTAGAATTTACTACCTCCCGTTCGTAGTACTTATCGGAATACTAACTGGATTAACGGCCAGTTTCAGCGAAGAACTCGTTTCGTTTTAGCTATTAGGATTTCAGAAGTGTAGAGGTGTGATATTCTTATAAAATCTTGCTCGTTTTAAAAATACCGCGTCTCAAATTAAAACCGAGGAATTTGAAGCCAAAGCACTGATTTTATTTAAATCGAACTTTTAATTTGTATTCTCGTTATAAAACATATTTTCTTTTCTAAAAAAAACAAGACTGTATGAGCAGGACTGGCTGGAAGTTCTGCGAAGTCTGAAGAAAAAATGTATTAAGAAAACGTTTTTTCTGAAATAACAGTAATTTAAATTTTTTTCATTGCTATTATAATCAAACACTATTTTGGAGTCCTAGAACGTAGTACGTACGCATCACAAATTCACAACAGAAAATTTGGTGCAGACGTGAAAAACTTCACTCATGTAGTTGCCGGCAAAAATAATTCTCTACGCTTTACCATACATATGGTATACCGTGTGTGTCACGATAGGTGGGACAATCCAGTATCTCTCCCATTCCGAAAACTGACTGTAACATGCTCAATCAAAATACCTACGTTTAAAAGTTCGATCGAAGCTGAGATCACACAAAAAGTTACCAACAGGGTTATTTTTATTTAAATTGCTCCTCAAAGGCAGCAAATTGTATAATTTAAAGTTCGTTTAAGGTCAACAAACATTAAAGACAGAAAAGAATGCTGACAAGCCCTTAAATTCACGACTGTACCTTTTGGAATACCCTGTATCTTCTTTTGTTTTTTTTTAAATTTCACAAAATGGCATCTTCATTATTGGAAAAAAATGTTCGGAAACTTTTGTATATGATTTGGCATTTAGAATAAATAAAGTAACTATATTCTACATTTTTCTTTTATTCAATTATTTTTTAGTTATAACAAAAAAATATAACTGTCTTAAATGGCGGTATTTTCCTAAGAGACATGTTTTAGAATTTAGACTTCCCCTTTCTGTTAAAAAACATCCACGTTTGCTTGAAGACGTCTGAAAGAATATAAACAGTTGCCTATTTTATTCTGTTGCTCGAGAACAATTGTTAAAAGAATTTGTTTTCATTTTTTATTTTAAAATCAACTGTTCCGTTGCATTGCGTAATCTCTGTCAATCCATCATTGATTCAAAAAGGAAGTTTCATTGTCTGACCTGGAGCAGGAATATAGCTAAAGCAATCGAAAGGTCAGAAACTTTATATAAGTTAATGAAACTTTGAGCACCTGTTGCTTTATAAATCGTGGGTCGTGTTAATGATTTTCTTTACAGTTTCTGTAGCTAAACTATAAGAATTAAAATTCAAGGTGCTGATTAAATTAACATTTCTCTAAGCAAAACAAATTTCCATTAGCAACAGAAATTTGTAGAGGGAAAGAAGAGTGTTGCCAAACATATACATAGAACAATTCCAGCCATAAGCTGTTTGACTCAAGCGAACCTTTATTTATTTGCTCTTCAATTTTAAAGGTTTATAATGTTCACGTTACTGCAATAAAGAAGAAATGCTTCTCTCTTTTCATATGCCAGATCTTTGATTTTATTAATACACCATAATTTTGGTTTTTTTGTCTGCGTTTACATTGATCTTTCCAACTCCTACGCTTCCTTCGGCAGCTTCTATCATATTTTGTTCGTTTTCATGCCAAGCGTTGTCTATATTGTCATGTTCTGTTAAGGCTGTTACCTCAAATTTTTCTGCCAATCTCTTTTGGTATAGCCATTTGGTTGTTTTATTGTCTAGAGATTCGATGTTCCATTGTCCTTGTGTATAAGCCCAAATATGCTTTACATTGGGAAAAATGTGTTGTTTATTCTAAGGATATTATGTGCGAAGAAGTCAATCAAGGCTTCTCCACTTCGATTTATTGTATTTTCGTTAAATCGCTGTTTTATGCCATTTATATTTTGATCTCCCACTCTGTCATTCAGATCGCCAAGGATGATAATTTTTTCTTTTGTATGTATCTTATCCAGTACCTCCTGTAAGTTGTTGTAAAATGCTTCGGTTTCATTCTCTGGTTTGCCTATGCTGGGTGTATATACTGATAGGTATAAGATGTAATTTATTGTCCAGATTTAGTGTTGCCTTGACAATTCTGTGATTAATATACTCGACATGTACTAAACTTTTCTCGGATTTTTCATGTACTATAAGTAATTCAACTCCAGAATTTATTGCAGTAACAAAACTTATACGGTACAGAACGAAAAGCGTGGAAAATGCTGAAAACCAGAAAGCAACCGTATCATCACGCTGCTAAACACAGCACTCAAGTTACTGACAAAAATATTAGGGAGTAAGGTAAATAAAGAGTATACACTGCGCGAAGAACAACAGGGGTTTAAGCATACGTTATTAGATCAACGGATGCGATATTTATCGTAAAACAGTTAGCTGAGAAAGCAGTAGAGTTTAATAGTACATCTGTTTTATCGACCTAACAAAGGCCTTCCGCCTTCGACTACATTCTATTAGAAAACATCATTAAGATTTTCACGAAAAAAACATAACTAACAGGAGGTGTGCTACAACATAATAAAAGACATTAATACAGGCAATAAGACTAGAATAAAATTGGAAAATGAACTAACATCAGAAGTAGCTATTAAGTCAGAAAAAAGAGAAGGAGACAGCTTGAGTCTCTTATTATTTAATTTTATAAGTATCTAATCTAATAAGAAGAATCGAGATAAAGCTCGTTTGTTATGAAGACGTCTACAACATACGGCAAATTCTTTTAAAACTTCAGCAGAAAGACATTTACTACCAAATCTTTAGTAGCAGCTCGAGAATCAAGAAGATGCAAGATTGTGGAAACGATAGGACAGGTCCCAAGAAAGATTCAACTACTTGGACATGGAAATCTCCAGCTATGGAGACATAAAAGAAGGGGTACGCAAACCAATAGGGCAGCTTATTTATCGGGATGCCTACGAGATGCAGTATGGAAGAACAACATGAGACTAAATAAACTATAAATCCTGTGTCAGACCAATATTGACGTATGGAATTGAGGCAAGAACAGACACGGCCGAGACCAAAAGAATACTTAGAACGACAGAAATGAAAACACTGAGGTCTATAGCTGACAAGACGCCAAGGGACAGAGTCCCAAACGCAGAATTAAGGGAAGTGTATCAGATACAGGACGTTGTCCGATGGGGTCGACAAACTGGAAACTGGAATCAGCATATGAACAGAATGTAAAATAAAAGACTAGCTTGAATAACAAGAGATAGAAAACCCACAGGAATAAGAAGACCAAGTCGACCTCCGAAAAGATGGCGAGATAGCTGACAATCTATATTACACGAACAGCAGCCCTAATAAAAATGTACTGGAAAAACTAGCCAAAGGCCTAAATATAAGAAGAAGAAGAATGTTCGTTAATCTCGAACCAGCATGAGCAGACGTATTAGAATTTTCTTCTATGCTAGCACGCTATTAACCCCATTGCCATGCACATTATACAGGGTGTTCTCAAACTTGGGGTATTTTTTTAAACAGGTGCTTATTCGTATTGTAATTGACCTATATTAACGTAAAAATACTAGAAATTCACAAAATTACTTGACTCAAATAACCCATCGTCATTTGTTACTGGTAGCAAAAAGGTTTTATGCAGAAAAACATGTGATAAAGACTGAATTTATGGTGTCCATACAGCACACGGGCGTTCAATGGACGGGTGTTAAATAATGAGCCCATTCTTCAACACGCTTTAATTTATTTTCCTTTGACAGTCGTAGATAAAAGTAATGAATGGATTCTATGAATCTTTTTCACTATACAAGCAAAAGAACTGTGATCAAAGATACGTATCAAATGAAAGGTGATTCTGTGTTCTCTAGGATTATGATAAAAGATACAGGGCGTTCTGCTACAAAGAAATGGAAAAAATTACCATCTGCATTCTTTGAGCACTCGGTATAATAAGCACGCCGAGTTAAGATTTTCCTAATTTTGGTCTTCAACACTAAAAACTAAAATTTATCTCTGTAAAGCTAAATTATACATTAAACAATTTAATAACTTCAAAATTGTTAAGTTAAAATCAGCAAACTTTATCCTTCTGAAATTAACAGTCAGTAAAAAGTTACAATTATTTAGAATATACAGGCAGTTAAATTTAAAAGTGAATAGTCGCTGCCATTTCCGGCGAAACCAGAAGTCATGTAATATGAAATCATAAGTGTGTGATGCTGGCTTTAGAATCTAATAGGTTATGCAATTCTGAAATGTAAAATAATGCAATGTTGAAATATCTGAATGAGTTATTAGAATTTAAAATGAAAGGCATCGGAATAATCAAACTTCAAAATGAATAATTATCACATACGCATATCTTACATTACGCTATAAAATGCCAACAATAATTAGGAATCCCTCTGCAAAGCAAAGAATGATGAGATGCGACGGTGGATGTAGTGCTTGTGAAATCTGGCATTACATTTCTGCTATAAACTGTGCTATAAATATAACCTAAAATAACTGAGATTTGAGGTTGAAGGGATACTTGACATTGACTGAAAGTAAAAGAATGAAGAGTATAGTCTTTGACCTGTATCTTCCCAGATTGCTTAATCATAAGTAATATATTACAGACTTCAGATTAATTAAGAGTATATTCTAATTTGTTTGTTATAATTATATTTGTGTTATCTCAATTTGACTCGTTTATTATTCATTTTCAATTTTTATACACAGGGTGTATTATTTCTGGTGGAGAATATTAGGACCATTCGATTCTCTTTGAAACATTGAGTAAAAAATGTTATAAAGATGAAATTTTTAATACTTGCAACGCAGTATGAAAATTGTAAGTAGAGCAAGAATAGGTCATAAATTTATTAGCGTGGTTACCTTAGTAACATTTTTGCAGGTCGTTATTATTAATGTTTCTAGATAAATACAGTAATACAGTCACAAGCAAATTATAAAGAACTATACGACTCTTAATATTTCCACAACTGCAGAGTTAACAACAAATTGGTACTAGAGTTTCTTGCATAGTTTTTGATGTAAATGAGGCTTTTAAGTCGAAATGACTTTGACATAGGTATCTTCCTTAAGGTTGAAGGTTATGTTTTCCATTATTTTATTGCTTACCCTGCGTTCGGTAAGGTACAGCTATTTTTGTTCGGAATCGTCTCTTGTTGTTGTCACTCAAATCTCGATTGTTATTTGAGTGACAAAAACAAGAGACGATTCCGAGTAAAAATACGAGGGCGGTTCAGTAAGTACCCGTGTTTGACGACAGAAGGCGTTCCTGAGGGAAGTTGGTGTTATCATCGTGTGCTGCCATCTATCAAACGACGGTATAACAAATTGCAGACTGATTGATAGGTTAGTTTGGATTTGACAGCCATTTGAGTAAGACATGTTTCGTGATTTTAGCTAAGATGGAAAAAGAGCAGTATCGTTCGGTAATTCGCTTTCTGTTTTTGGATGGGAAAAAATGCGAGGAGATAAAAGCAAAGTTGGATGCTGTTTATGGGGACACTTCGCCATCTATGACCACAGTTAGATATTGGTTCAACGAATTTAAACGTGGGCGAACATCCGTTTTTGATGAGGAGCGACCAGGACGCCCGGCAGACGTGGTTACCGAGGAAATCATTCAAAAAGTCCACGACATGATTCTCGCTGATCGACGAACGAAAGTGCGTGAAGTAGCAGAGGCCGTAGGTGTGTCGACCGGAACGGCAATTAATATTTTACATGATAAGTTGGCGATGAAAGAATTGTCGGCGCGATGGGTGCCGCGATTGCTAACGGTAGACAACAAGCGCATGCGGCTGTTAACTTAGAAGCAGTGTTTGGAGCAATTTAAGCGAAATCCGAAGGAGTTTTTGCGTCGAGTTGTCACCGTTGATGAAACCTGGATTCATCATTACACACCAGAAACTAAGCAACAATCAAAACAATGGATTTCTCCCGGTGAATCTGCTTCAAAGAAGGCGAAGCTGGTTCCATCGGCCGGAAAGGTCATGGCGACGATTTTTTGGGATGCGAACGGCGTCATCCTCATGGATTTTTTAGAAAAAGGAAGAACGATCACTGGACAATACTACAGTGAGTTATTAGACAGCTTCGACAAAAAAATTGAAGGAGACACGGCCGCATTTGGCGAAAAAGAAGGTGCTGTTTCACCACGATAACGCACCAGCACATTCATCCGGAGTTGTCGCCGCCAAACTGCATGAATTGCGTTATGAATTGCTGCCGCACCCTCCGTATTTACCCGATCTGGCTCCCTGCAACTTTTTCTTGTTTCCTAACATGAAGAAATGGCTCGCGGGAAAAAAATTTAGCTCAAGCGAGGAAGTCATCGCCGAGATAGAGGCGTATTTTGGAGAGTTCGACAAATCTTATTTTTTGGAGGGGTTAAAAAAATGGCAGGAACGTTGGGAGAAGTGTATATTTCTAAAAGGAGACTATGTTGAAAAATAAAAAAAAATCTTTGAAAAAAATTGTGTCTTCATTTCTAACACGGGTACTTATTGAACCGCCCTCGTAGCTGTCAGATGTGCTTTACCGAACGTAGGGTTAGTATGTTCCCAGAAGCTTTTCAAATTTCCAATTGTCAAGTATTTTTTTATTTGTGTCTGACAAACATGAAGTAATTAAACAAACTAAAGTAAAATATAAAAAAGACGTTGTTATTTGGGAAGCATACAATTTCCAACATAACAAACATGTAGCCACACAGCTTCCAACTTAACAAATCAAAACCGTGGCCAACCCTCATCTAAAAACAACATGAATGTATTATAAATTTACAATCCTGTAATTGGGTTGATGAAGCCTGTTGAATTAAATGTTATTATTTCGATTTTTTGAAAATTAAATACTGAGCAAAGTTCTATTATACAGGGTGTCCCTGAAAACAATCAACAAACAGATTCAGATTCCTGAGATGAAAAGTCCACACCATTTATAGGGCGTCAAAGTTGAACTTAAATTTTTTTTTTGTTCTTCAAGTATCTGGGAAACAACGTAAGATATTGCAATAATTTCTTTAGTCTGCTTGTTGCTATATTTGCTAATCACTGATTATTCTATTTTAGTGGAGATTCTGATCAGCGACAGATAAGAACGTGCACTTCTTAAAAGAAGAACAAATTTAATTACAATATGCTATAAACAAAAATCGAATGCATTTAAATTCTAAGTTTTACATTGACAATTTACCTCAATAGACCTTTTACCCAAACAAAGATAAAAGATAAGCGCAGTTACTTTTTTAGCATTTAGGTATAACAGAAGCCCGCGAAACCGATTCCCATAAGGAATGCAATGAAACTTGCTCTCCTTTTAATTTAAATTTAAAGCACTTCAAAGTATTTAAAAGTGTTTGAAAATTGCTTCGATATTTAAAATTATTACGTATTTTTTAAATATTTCTAGTTTTACTAAAATACTGCATGATAAAAGTTTTGTAAATGATGAATTGCTGTGAAGTTCGTTACGTGTAATTACATACTTTTAATAGATTTATCTTACTTCTCGGTTCAATTTATATAAATAGTACAACGTATTTACATAAACAGAACCTTATTCATACTTGTAATCAAAAGAATATGTACAACAGTGGCGGCTATTGGGGTGAAGCAAATGAAGCGCCGATTCACCTATTTTTTTCTTTCAATAATTTCTAATATTTAATTACTTAAGTAATTTCGTTTCTTAGCGTAAAATAGTAAAATCTTGAATAGAATTAGTCACGAGAGTGATGCAATTAGCATGAGATACTCAAAACACAAATCACAGACGTTGTACCTGCCCCTGTTATGGACCAACACGAACACAAAGCATAAGGACACTTACACTAAGCTTAACATTGAGTTGAAGCAGTTGAAGCGATATGAAAATGCTAGGCGAACGTTTCAACAAGAAAGACGCGTTGCCATGACAACAGACTTCATACACGGTCGTATGCAATACAAACACCGGCGACATTGGCCGAGCCAGAAGCGTTTTTAAAGAAAACGAACAGCGATTCACTATAAGTATACAGCTTTCAGATACGGTGCATCGCATCAGTTATACGTTGCATTTTTTAGTTGCTTTGACGGTGTTTTCAGTTTTTACGTCATTTAAGATTACCCAAGGAAAATTTCAGTTAAAAAGAAACGAAACTGAATGTAAGACAATATTTAATGAAGCTTTGATAAACACACATATTAATCAAAGAAGGCAAAGGTGCCTTGTCTGACGAATAAATATTCGAAAGTTATAAGCTGCTATTTTATGAAATCTTAGATACCATTTTGATGCAAATAGACACTAGATTTCAAGACATGGATAAATTGTTATTCATTTCTCTTGCTGACGTTTCTAAGTTTGGTGAATATTCTAAATTATTTCTAACGGAAAAACTTCATAATTTGAAACAAACATACTTCAGTTTATTTAGTACTATGGACATGCAAAGACTGAAAAACGAATTAGACTTTATACAGTGTGGGATTAAAGTATAGAATATTAAAAAAAAGCGAACTCAACATATTTTTTTAAAAACGCTGAGACAGGTCGATTTTAGTTTTTAAAAATACACATTAATACGTGCGATCCACCTTCCGACTTTCATTTATTTTTTAGTTATGACGTCATCACAAAAAGATTTAAATGACAATATAAATTTTTGGTAGTGGAATCTGATAGTAATTTTTCTTCCCTTTTTGATCATGCAAATAAATCCTAAGGTTGCATAACAAAAATTCTGAGAAAAATCGAACTGAACATTTAATATTGATATTATCGTATTTAATAGGAAATTATTCTAAATTATGATATTAAAATACTGCAGCATAAAATTAGATTAAATGTTACTATTATCGAAGATAACAAATAATTTAGACCATGAACGGAACGTAAATTGCTTGTTGAAGTACCTTTCGTTTTTATCTTACAATCTTTGCAGCATACCGAATAATCAAAATAAAAAATTTTAAATCTAGCAAACTGTTTCATACGAGCATTTTGTCAATCTTCAAGGCTCTTGACATAATTACAGACATTGGAAAGTTACTTTAAAAAAGTAATTAGTTACAGTTACAGTTACCTTATCAAAAAATGTAATTAGTTACAATTACAGTTACTTGATTTTAAAAAGTAACTAGTTACTATTACAGTTTCTGCAAATATGTAACTAAGTTACTTTACCGTTACTGTCAGTTACTTTGATTCTATAAAGAAAAACTTTTTATAGAACCCATCAAGATTCGAAGTTGATTCTAATTAATTTTTCTTTGTATAAGCTTACTGTACAATTCTTAGAATTACACAATATGAAAACATGTATTTTCTGAACATCATCAAAACTAAATTTGAAAATCGATTATTCAAGTAACGCAAAAGGTAACGACCTGAAGTCGTTAAAGTTACACGCTTTTTGTAATTAGTTACAATTACTTTACTGCGTCTTTATAAAGTAACGCGTTACCGCTACCGTTACTGTAAAATGTAATTAATTACAAGTAACGCGTTACTTCCAATGTCTGCATAATTATTGTAGTTTATTGTAGAATACTAATAATATTCTACTAAATCATGAAATACGATAGTATCAACATTAAGTGTTCAGCTCGATTTTTCTCAGAATTTTTGTTATGCAACCTTAGGATTTATTTGCTTGATCATAAAGAGAAGAAAAATTACTATCGGATTCCACTACTAAAAATCTATATTGTCATTTAAAACCTAGTAACTCGACTTGCTACGTTTTAATATCACACGGCATTATTTGTTTATTGATATTTTGTGTTTTTAAACTTCAATTCAACAATAGATATTTGCTTTTACAGACCAAGGGGCAAGCATGCAAGTCGGAAGGTGAATCGCACGTATTAATGTGTATTTTTAAAAACTAAAATCGACCTGTCTCAGCGTTTTTAAAAAAACATGTTGAGTTCGCTTTTTTTTTAATATTCGATACTTTAATCCTACACTGTATATTCTGATCAGCAATATAGAAGCAAGAACCTCCGGGAAGTAATGCTTTGTTGCACGACACTACACAAATATTTAAAGAAGCTCATAAATGATCTTGTCTGATCCTTACCATACCATCAACAAGTTTGTCAGTAGAAAGAAGTTTCTCGAGCTTGAAAAGAATCAAATCATACTTGCGCAATTCAATGGCGCAGGAAAGACTTTCACATTTAGGAAGAATATCCATTGAAAAAGGACTCAACCATTTTATGATGATGTTATCAACAAGTTTGCTGCATTGAAAGATCGAAGAATAGATCTCGTCTACAAAAGGTTAAATTTTTCATTGTTGTAGGTATTTTACTTATTTTGGGATGAGACAAACACCTTTTACCTTGTTAAATTTTTGTTCATTTCTAAGATTTTAATGCAAAACGCTTCACCTGTTTTGAAACTCACGAGCCGCCACTGATGTACAAGAGGCTTTAGTTTTTTTTGCTAATAGTAATAAGACCAAAAGTTAACTAGTGGTAAGCCCCTGTAACTGCTTTTTAGCGAATTTTTGGAGTAATTCTTGTTTTATTTATATTTAATTAATTTATTTTTACTTTGCCTTTTATTTCTCGATAAACTGTCCTATAAAATACACCTCTACAGTCAAACATTATCATCAATTCCTTGATTTTCACTCCAATACGATTTCCAAAAATTTATACTCAATAAAATTTTCATTTGTAATCAAAGATAATCAACCTTCAGTCTCGGACTCCTATCAGATTCTAAGTAAAAATTTTAACTCAGAAAATTTTAGGAAATCTTGTTTGGTGGAAATCTGTTTTTTTCGATATCCTTACTGTATCAGTGTATAATTCTTGATAAGACACAATCTTAGCAATATTGGGCAGCAAAAAATGAAATCCTTAATATGGAGCCCTTTTTATCGAAGATCACCTGATAACCTCATAGTTCTTATGATTTTATCCTTTTAAATCCAGGATAAAAGTATAGAAGATGTAAAACAATATCTGGATTTTTTGAAGAGAATAAAGAATGTTAGGAAGTGAGATATTGATACCTGTAAGAACAAAATATTTGTATAAAATGGTGTAACCAAACCATCTTTAGTGTTCTAGACTGGAATGTTTAACTTGACAACATTGTCAAGTTCATTTGTTTTGGCCCAAACCACTTGAAGTTCATCTCAGATACAGTGCTTAGTTAAGTTTTTTAGAACCAAAAATTGAGTTTTGAAATGCGTTCCCTAATATCTCTTAAATCTCAACCTTGCAGCCTGAAACACTCAAGATGGCTGATGTTAACTCGTAAGCCATAAGAAATCTATAAAGCAACAGCAGAATTAAATGTTAACAGCACTGATGCTTGATCTCATATTTAAACAATTAATGAGAACTGAATTATCCACAACCAATCAATTATTTTGTTTTATTAAAATAAAATTCACTATGTTTGTGCACCTTGGAGGTGCAACGAACTATTGTTCATCCTTTATTATTGTATTAATATTTAAAATAACCTAAGAATTAATAAAAGATGCAAAAACATGGTTTGTAATTGATAAGAAAAAGACAAATAGTTTGCTGTACACCCAGGGTACATGTGCACGTTCTCTATACATTTTTGTTGGTTAGGTTATAAATGGAAGTAAAACTGTCACGTAATTGACATTTGCAGTTTTGTTTTTCACTATTGTAGAGATATTATGTTGCATAACCACACAATTTATTTACGACAAATAAAATCAAAGCACTTTTAATTTGAATATTTAAATTTGTCTATGACTTGTCAATCACTGTTAGTCAGTTATTTTCATAATAGTGAGCACTTAAGTGAATCATTATTGGAAATTGGATCATTTTGAAGTTTTTAAAATACATCAATTGGAAAATCCACAAAACTAAATACCCAAATTATTCCTTAAACATTCTCCAATTTCTTTTAAATATTTTGGTTTATTTTATTTATTATTACTAGCCTAAAATTTATATTTGCTACACTTTATCTTGCCACCCACACAATTTTCCTAGTTTCTGCATAATTTTAATTAACAATAACAGTTCAACCTTTCAATATAATTTTGATAGTTACCGAAAGCATAATCCAAAGAAAATACAGGTAGTTTACCCTACATTGAGTACAAGAAAAAATTGTTTGTAATAAAAGTGCTATAGTAAGCATATATAAAAAGCAGTGTGCCTGGTTAGGTTCAAAGTAAATATTTAGGACACTTCCGTTACGATTCCTGCAAGTTTAGTTACATCATAAGATAAACAGATGGTAACAACACTACCATAAGGTAGAAATCGATTAGTATTGGTCAAAGAACTTGGGTGTGCCTTTCCTCACTCTGCCGCAACCAGCTAGCACACCATTCAGAAGACAAGTGTTTGAGCCTGTGAGAACAAAAGAAACGTTAAACTGTAGTTGACATCTTCCTCTATACCATGCATCTTATGATGTAATTAAACAACCAAAGATTGGACTGAAAGTTACCTATGTACTCTGAACCTAGCCAGTGAATTTCAGACATGCTAGTTTTTTTTGTCTACAAACACATTTTTTTCTTGTACCCAATGACATAAGGTAAAGCATGCTTGCCCCTTGGTCTGTAAAAGCAAATATCTATTGTTGAATTGAAGTTTAAAAACACAAAATATCAATAAACAAATAATGCCGTGTGATATTAAAACGTAGCAAGTCGAGTTACTAGGTTTTAATCTTTTATCGCATACTACATTCAAATTTACCTACTGTTAACAAGACAACTTTTAGTAGCCTATTGAAAATCCAAAAATTGCTTTTCCCATCACACTGATTCAGTAAGACTTGCTACATTTTAACAGAGAACAGCATAATAGTTGTAGGCATTGATTTTTCAAAAGAATACCAATTACAGAATATTGGAATCAGATTACCCAGACTACTGATATAATTTATTGAGAGGAATTCCCCTAAAGGAGATATTATTGGGAGTTCCTATTTGGAAACATTAAGGAAGTTAGGACATCACAAAACTTGATATACGGTCAGTGAACGTTTTTCTTCGATTAGATTGTTTCATATCTTTTGTGATTCATAATGAGTAGATAATTTATCTAGTTCCCACTTACAGAAAAATTCACTTTTAATTTAAATAATCAGAATTGATGTATGACTCAGTGTATAACAAAGTTCTTAACCATTTGAACTTTCCAATTTAAACACATTCTTCCATTTGAATTTAATATTTCTTCAACATTTAATTAATTGCGAAGTTTTACAAATCAACTATTACATAATAAATCACAAATATAATTTGTAGATACTAATTAATACCAGATGAACCTTTATTTATTATCTTTTCCTATCATAATTCTTAAGAAACATTTGCATTATTTTATCTAGAGTTCAAATTTCTGGTTTATTTCCTCAAAAACAAAAATTTACCAGAACTGAATATGAATTAAAACCGATGCAAACGATCCCAAAGAAAAATGATTTATATAATACCATAACAAAAGGAATAAAATCATAATTAACTAATAAAAATAAATATACCAAGTATTCGTATTTATCTATTTTTGTCAATGTTTTGTGAATGATAATAGATAGTATAAATTTTGCCATCAAATTTTTATACAATGTATATTATAGTATATTCTCAATCTTGTTCTCATACCAGTACGAAATGTTAAGCAAGCAGTCCAGTTTCTATAAATTCAAAAGCAAGTATCATTTCCTGTTGTTACTTTTACATTGTAGTTCTTAATTAATTTTGTAATTTTTAAGGCAATTTAAAAATTAACCCACTTTTGAATTTAAGACTGGAAAAGGACAAAAACAAATCCTATCTAGATGCTGTAAAAAATAAATTACTGGTTATCTATAAGTAAATAAAACTAATAATTTATCTATAAACTAAGTCACAAACAAGGCCTTACTAAATACATGTTGAATAAATACAGATTATGTATACTATGTTTATTACATAGTAGCGTTCTAACTAAAACAAACAAAAAGGTTACTAATAAATGTTTATAAATCGTGATTGTAGATTTCAAAAACAAAATGTGACATTCACCAATAATTATTGAAATTTACATTTTCAAAGAAGAGAAAGATAAGATTATACAACATGTAATGATTCACCAAATAGTTCTTGGACATGTATAAGTGTTATCCTTATTTAGAAAGCAGCAGTACAACAATAATATAACTAAGATTGACTCTATTGCTGAGCACATGCTACATTTGGTGGTAGTCCATGAACATGATGTTCATCATCACTATCATATGCTTCACCTCGTCCACTTGCATTACTTCTATCATTTGGATCATATTCATGCATATCAACTTCTTCAACGTTTTCCCCTACAGGCATTGTAAATGCCGGTCTTGGTGGTAACACACTTTCCAATTGTTTCAGTTGCGTTTCATTAGCAAAATGATTATCAGGAAAACGAATTTCAAATGTTACATACATATTTCCTTTTTCATATGGATTTTTATATTGTGGCATACCTTCCCCAGGCACCATTTTCACGTCACCTGGTTTAATGATTTCACCAGGACTGTGTTTGATCAATAAGTCACGTCCATCTAATTGACGAACTACAAATGCAAACCCACAGAGAGCTTCTGTTAATGTTATAGTGTGACTTAGATGTATATCATCTCCAGATCTTTGGAATTTCTCGTGTGGCTTTTGCTGTAAAATGATTACTACATCGCCTGGTTCTACATCTGGTTGTTGATCACCTTCACCACGAAAGAAGATTTTTTGGTTTTCTTTCATACCTTGAAAAAAAGGAAAAGTAATGTTGTCACTGATAATCTCACAATGAGTCAAGTCAAATATGTAATTATGATTTGCATTTTATTTAGAAACAAATCTTTGCTTTTAATTTCTACATACTGCAATAAAGATAAGTCTCATAAATTTTCCTGAAACAAGTAGTTTTTTGGTTTGGATCTTTCCAAGAAAGCAGTTTTTTAATTTTAAAATTTCAAACAAATTGAAATATTACTGTGGTACATTTTCATATTATAGAATTCAGAGTAAACCTTGACATATTTTTATAACAGTGCACTTTGAAGTTTCATGAAGTTACTAAATAAATATTTATAGGTTAAAGGTCTGTCATTTCTTTTAAATAAACAGGAGTTGTCAATATATGTAGTGATTTCTGGTTTTTAAGTTGTAAATTTAAATTTGCTGTTTGCTTGTTGTACACTGCAAGAATGTGGTAAAATCAAAACCTACTCTGAATTCTGTAATAAAAAAATGAACTACAGTGTCTTAATAATTTAAGACAACAATTACTGATGTCATTAACCTCTGTTAAAAGTATGTTGACAGCATTGATAATTTTTCATATCTAATTTCAAGACAAACTGAATTGGTAGTGTTCATATCATTCTGAGAACATAATTATCATCACTTTCACCAATTTAGGTTTTTCCAGATTTCCCTAACATTAAAATATCATTTACATTTCACTTCTGGAATTTTTAATGATGTAATAAATTAACAGAAAAGCAAAACAATATGAAAATCAAATTGCTTCATAAAAATCACAAATTTCAAAAAGTTAAAGCTAAATTTACTTACCTTTATCAACATGAACCTCTAAAATCTTCGTTTCGTTACACACTTTTCTACCATGGCAACTTCCACACCGATCCTTCTCCTTAATGATTTCACCCTCGCCCTGACAATCCGGACAACGCGACTGCATTTGTTGACTCATTCCAGGTGCTAGTTGTCGATAAGTTACTTTTAAACCACAGCCTTTACATGTACGACAAGTCGTAGCAGCTCCACTTTTACTTCCTTTTCCTTTACACGTAGTACAGATTACATTTTTACTAAGTTGCAACTTCGCAGTTTTGCCCATGTACATATCTTCAAGTGTGACTTTTAACGGATGAACAGTGTCTTCACCTCGATGTCTCCTGCGCATGCCACCCATACCAAAACCACCAAATAGACCGCCACCAAAAAAGTGAGAAAATAGGTCTTCGGCAGGTGCAAATCCATCATGCATTCCACCCTCTTGCATGCCTTTCAACCCATATTTATCATAAACTGAACGTTTTTTTGGATCAGATAAAACTTCATACGCATACGAAATTTCTTTGAATCTGTGCCCTTCTTCAGGGTTCTTATCTGGGTGAAATTCTTTAGCTAATTTTCTATATGCCTATAAAACAATATTCTGATGAAATTTTTATAGTTACCCAACACGAACGGCGTGCTGATTGGCCTTGAAAATTGATAACGACCAAACAATGCGGCGCGTTTCAAATTAAAAAATAGAATATTACGTATCGTAACAAGTAATAGTAAAATCTAATTTTACCTTTTTTATTTCATTATCTGATGCATTTCTACTGACACCTAAAACCTCGTACAACTTGTTGTCTGCCATCTTTCTAAACAAGGAATGAAAATGATAGATTGGGAGAGCAAAACTGTGAACTTGCACATTTGACACTATCGCGTAGTACCAACGTCATAAAACAATTTCAACGTTGCCATAGTAGCTTCTCTGTAATATGATCTAGGGTATTTTACACAATTTCTTTTTTCTGCAACCGTCAAAAACATGTTAGATTTAAGCGTCGCCAAGGATACGGGAAGTTTATCATTTTTTCACATAAGCGCGAAATATATCTTTTTCAGGTTTGTTAACAAAAGTGCAACATTTTTTATTAATTTTTATTTATAAAGGATGCGTTTGTTTCATTGCGCTAAAAGCATGAAAAAAGTGCCATAACGGTTCATTTTTTCACGCATTTGAGTAAAAAAAAGTATCGTAACGTGTCATTTTTTAATGCAAAATATTTAAACACAAAACATAGAAGTTTGCCGTTGCTATGATACACACTAATTGTACATTTAATGTCAATGTTTTTAAATAAAAAGCTGTAGGTAGTTCTTGATTTTTATTACGAACATGAAATAGTTATTTATGCAACAAGTGAGTAAAGTGTAGCCTCTGTGACACTTTTTTTCACGCTTCTATCGCGATGAAACAAACGCATCCTTTATAAATGAAAATGCGCAAATCCGCCGAGTGAAAAAAAGTAATTTTACTCACGAATTGCATACAAAACTTTTTTCACGTTCGTAATAAAAATCAAGAACTACCTACTTCAATAACGGCTTTCTCGATGCGTCACATCAATGCGTTCTAATTTCTGACAAATGCCAGTGGCAGCCTCCTATGTGTTTAAATATTTTGCGTTAAAAAATGACACGTTATGATACTTTTTTTCACTCAAATGCGTGAAAAAATGAACCGTTATGGCACTTTTTTTCACGCTTCTATCGCGATGAAACAAACGCATCCTTTATAAACGAAAATTAATGAAAAATGTTGCACTTTTTTTCACGAAAGTGAAAAAAAATAATTTAAAAACCCTAAGAAACGAAAGGCATTAAATCTGACAGTTGCTGTCAGCAAGATTGTCGCACTGGTGCAATTATCGCTGTAATACGCACACGATTGGTTTAAATTCAAAAATCCAAGTCTTTTTATTGGTTAGGACTTTCTGAAGGAAATAGTCTACACTCTACATAAATGTTTTGTTAACAATATCGATATACTTACCTAACGGGAGTTTCCTAAAAATCTGGACTGATAATCTATTTAAAATTAAAATACCTCTGATAAAAAACAAATATTATTTAACGTGTTTTTAATTACTACAACTAAGATATATTACAAAATAACTAGATGCTTTCCATAACTCCTTTTTGCCTAGTGGACTCTTGTTAACCTTCGTACAACGTCTTGGTTAGTTTTCTTAAACAGTACATAATACGGCTAATTATGCTGGTCAACATTTGTAGCTCGCCAGCCTTTATTTACACCTTTCCCTTCAAAAATGACCAAAAGTCTTTGATCTGACGAGCTTCAGGAAAGTTAGCAGGATTGTCATCCTTTTGGACAAATTTGATGTTTTCATTCCTCTAACTATCGGTCACAATCTTGGCGTAGCAAGATCAGGCCAAAACACATGATCGTTTTCTTTATAATTTGTACGACCATAAGAAATCAGTCTGCGCTGAATACAATTATTTAAATGGGTTGAAAAGTTGATTGGAAAACCACATTTGTCAACTCGTTCCTTTTGGGCCGAAGGTTATCCAAACAAAAACTTTTCCATAAGATTTTGCTTTTGCTGAAAATTTTACAGGGGTAGGGTGAAAGAAACGTTACTGGAGTAAAATTCATCATTCCCGTTAATAGTCAAGTGAATTAAGTAAATCCAAAATGAAATTCTGATGGTGAAATTTGCGCATCAAACGATTGCATTTTGGCTTTGCAAGAGCAATTTCTTTACCTGACCGCTTTGATATAGTTTGCTTTTTACGGTACTTCAAAATAATCTTTTTTTTTAAGTGTTTTACATAAATAACCAGAACTTACATCATATTTTCTTGCGGCTGTACGTAATGAAATAGAGTCATTGTTAAGAGATTCTCAATTTGCCTAAGTTTCTGTTGTGTAATTTTCACAGCTTTGCGATCAGAACCACTTCTTCTGTCAACGGTCAATCCCTTCTCAAAGCGTTGGATAATATTATAGATTATCGATTTTGATACATGTTCATATGAAAAGTGCTTATAAGTGTAGAATTTGCCAAGAGCTCTATTTTCTTCATAAAACACAATTTCGCAACTGTAATTCTTTCGAGATCATTATTTAAACTCTTTAAGCCAACTGGTAACTTAACGGGTGACAGTTCAAAACAACAAATGCCTAGTTTATCTACCAAAACCAACTAGATCTTATCAAACGGCTAAATAATGTTACAGTATGATTTTCATTTCGGTCCAAATTTTTAGGAAACTCCCGTTACTTTATCAAGTTCTGAATAAATAAATGGCCAATAACACAAAAAGTCTACCCCACCCCGGGGATGCCCAACACTAGGGCTGTGCATAATAACTGTGTAATCGAAAGTTTGATTATCATTTAGAAAAAAATTGATTAACCGATTATTTCGAATAATCGTATATTTCGATAATCGATATCTCAATGATTCGATTAATCGATTACACGATTACAGTAAAACCTGTAAATGCGGAACCTGTATAAAACGGAAACCTCCAAAAAGCGGAATTATTTTGTGATCCCGCCAGAATGTATACATTTATATCATACGAAAGCGGAAACCTTCATAAGGTGAAAGCGGAGTCTAAATTACGGTCCCAACGTACACAAAATTATGAGTTTAAATCTATTAATGCGGAATGCACATAACTTTATCTAGAAATTTGTACTTCATCGTCTCCTCAAAAAACTTCTTAAGGAGGATTATTATTAATTATTGTAAATTGTTGAAGCGGAAGAAGGTCCTAAACACCTAAAATGTTTTCCCCAGAAACCGGTACGTAAATTACGGTCCTATTGTTCACAGAATTATGAATTTAAATCTGTTAATGTACAGTTAGAATGCAGATTACTTAATTATACCTAGAAATTTATAATCCCTCAACTATTCAGAACTTTCCTAAGGAGGATTATTTTCAATGTTAGTGGAAATATTTAAGCAAAGAAAAGTTCTAATTACCTGACAATGATTGTTCCCAGAAAAATTACTTTGACTTTGGAATCTCTTTTCTCAAACTTTTATTATAACTACTAAATACAGGGGTAGTTCTGTTTTTATCACAAAAGCAGCTAGAAGCAGTTCGAGTTCGGTTGTTAAAAACGTTTCGTTTGCGGTGTTTGAATTTCCATAATCAAATGTCTGTTTTTTAATTAAACCTGGCAATGGGGAAACCTGTATTAAGCGGAAATTTTGCATAGTTCCACCAGTTTCCGTTTTAGCAGGTTTTACTGTATTTGATTATTCAATTAACCAATTAAACCGATTATTAACAATCAAAGCGTCTGTATCTGTATTAATCGGCCATTTTGTGCTGAAATTAAATAATTGGGAAAATCGAGCAATTACTGAAGGATTAATCAATTGCTTAATTTTATTTACGTCGTAATTCACAAAAAATTTTGCTTATCCACTATCTAGTTGCAGAACTAATTGGTAATTCTCCTCTCAATCGCCAAATTTCTTAGAATATGAATGCTGCATTTTCTTTTCAAGGTTATCTTAAGGGTAATAATAATTTTCATTGTAAATGTTTTGACGTTAAAATATAAAGATATGAAAACTTCTAATTTGCTTACCGTTTCACAAAAACATTCTTTCAGGGCTAGCTTTTCAATTCAAGTTCAAATTTTAATCTAGGTTGTGTTCCAACAATTTCTATAACAGTTGTTTTTATGGAGTTGCATCTAAATTAACATTTGCACTGATCTTTATAAATAAAAAATAAAAATAGAAAAATGTAAAAATATGAATGGATCTAGATTTAAAAGACTAAAAACCTACAAACCAAAAGGATCAGATTAAGGTAGTGTCATGTTCTCCTGGTTAAAATTAATAATCTGAGCTGTTCAATCATGCTTAATGTTTTGCAGTAAAGTGTTTTGAATGATTACAAGAATAAAGCAGGACTAGAATGTTATAGAATTAGTGCTATTTCTTGCACTAATAAGTGCTTATGCTTCTAAAATGCAAGTTTATTTACGAGTATGTTACTTATTTGATAAAGAAAGCTCGAGCTAAGACTGTTTTCAATAATTTTTTTGAAGAATACTTATAGAAATCTTGAACTTCATTCCTTATGCTTTACCATGTGGTTTTCTAATAAGAAAGTCAAGCTTAGATATTTGATAAAGAAAGCTAGTACAGGAACTTTGTAAGTGTATATAACAGGAAGTTTTAAGGTTCCTTTATATTAATAATCTTCTGTGTATTTTAACCAGCGTATCCTCTTCTTTAATTTAATACAATTTAATAACAGAAAATGCAATGGTAGCCTTTCTAGTAACTCATAATGTCCATAAATAAATCTACACACGCCACTGACATTAGCGTAGCGACATCTGTTCGAAATATCGATACTACCCTCCTACTGTTACTTCAAGGTCATCGGTCGGCGTTTGAAAAGAACAAAGGATTTTCAAAGAGTTGGTCTACTTCATAATCCCTATACGCTGTTTTAACATTCGTTGAAATAACTTGATTTTCTGTGATCTCTACTAGATTTTTAAATTCTCTGTCTCTGCATATATGCATTTATTTTTTTCAACAATATGGTCTATCTTGTATCAGTTGTTGGATTCATGCTACATATCTATTGATACAATATGTCATTATCTTCTAATTTTTTTTATTTATTTTCTTTCTACATGTGTTTAGTTAATTAGGATTAGTCAATATAGTAATAGTAGCTACTTCTATTATTCATATAGATACGCATTATTTTGTGTAGACCAAATTATTGACAAAACAATTATTGAACAATTATTTATGTTAGTAATGTTATCACAAATATTAGACTTATACATATATTTGTCTGAATTTAAAATTTCCATCTCTGCTCTGCTCTTTGTACATTCTAGAAAGTGAACTCTAGATCAAAAGTGTACACAAAGATAGCATTATTTTCTACATCATTAAGCAAGGCAGTTGTCAACATTCATTTTGTTATCCAGTTCTGTTCTTGAATAATAATAATTAGTATGTTGATAAATTGTTAATCCAAGAATTCAAGTGTTTTAAGAATCCGAGTCACCACTGGGACACAATCAAAGTACAATACTTTATACTATAATTATTTTTAACAATACACTTACAATTTTACTACTACATTAAACTTGCAGGGGCACTAATGATATTTTTCTACCGTGCAAGAAATGTAATTATTAGACTAAACGGAAGCCTAGGCACTTAAAAAGCATAGTTTAGGCGACTGAAAAAGGCATAGATGTTTGCAAAATAGGCGTTAATCAGTATTAAATAGTTTTTAAAAACAACTTTATTATTTATAAGCTATTTTTATTATTAAACATTAATATTAGCATTATGATCTGCGTCATAATCGATTACCAATACCATTTCTAGGTTTTTCATTTCAAACTGCATGCGTTTATCATTTAATGCCAATTTATATATATTGACAAAATTGCCAAGGTGTTAGGATGTTTGCCACCTAAATATAATGTCTTTGTAACAGCTTGGGACTCAACAGATGAAACCAAGCAAACCTATGATAATTTGACCTCTCGTTTATTAAAAGAAAAGCAACGATTACAGCTGGATGTAGAGCAGTCAACCTCAGCTCTTGCCGCGCTGCAGGTTAAAAGTGCTGACTTACCAAAGCGGAAGTTTTGCCATTTTTGTAAACGGAAAGGACATCTAAAGAGAGAATGTTTTCGCAGAATTAACCAGCAAGGAAACACCAAAAAAGAGACGAATGATTCGACCAATAATGACACCACTAAACGCCAAGGGTCCATTACTCATCACGCTTTGGTTGCAGAAGTGAATCATTGCTTAGATTTTGTACTTATAGCAGAGAAGAAAAACATCGAGGCACGAGTGTCCGAAGATACTTGGTTGGCCGACAGTGGAGCTTCTAAGCACATAACTTCTCAGCATGCGTGGTTCGAAGAGTTCTCTCAACTGGCATCATACATTCCAATACAAATGGGAGACGATAGGATCATTTATGCTGTTGGGATTGGAACAGTGCCAATAACGGCCCTGGTTAAAGGCAAGTGGGAGCATCTAACATTAACAAACACCCTGTATGCTCCAGAAATGCATAAGAATCTATTCTCAGTGGGAGCTAGCGCTGCTCTTGGGCACACAGTGTCGTTCACAGAGGACGATGTGACTGTTCACAAAAATAGTGAGATTATAGCTTCAGGAGAAGTACTTCCATATCGGTGCTACAGCATGCATTTTAGACCGATGCAAATCGAGCAGGCCAATACAGCAGCAGAAGATCAAGTAATGCTATGGCATGAACGCCTTGGGCATGTGAGTTTTTCAAAAATTAAGCAACTTCAGCAGGATGGAGTTATTAATATTCCTCCTTTTAAAAATGTACCTTTTTGTGAGACTTGCCAGTTTGGAAAACTACACAGGAAGCCTTTCACGACAAACCCCTCTCGATCTCAAGTGCCCGGAGAATATATTCATTCAGATGTTTGCGGAAAAATGCTAGTCCAGTCTATTGGTAGAGCAAACTATTTCATTGTTTTCAAGGACGATTTCTCAAGCTACAGAAAAGCCTATTTTGTGCAACACAAAAGTGACGTTTTTGCAAAATTTTTGGAATTTAAAAATCTATTGGAAAAGCAAACCGGCAATCAACTAAGGTATTCAAGAGCGATCAAGGTTCTGAGTACATTAATTCAAAGTTTGATTCTTACTTCAAGTCGAATGGGATTGTGCATGAGAAAAGCTCACCTGACACGCCAGAACAAAATGGCCGAATTGAACGTGACCATCGGTACACGGTTGAGGCAGCTAGGTCTATGTTACTGGGGCCTGGTCTACCAGAAAGCCTATGGGCTGAGGCTGTCAATACAGCGGTTCACATTCTAAATAGAATCCCAATAAAGTTAAACAAAAACGTCTCTCCTTACGAACTTTGGAAAGGAAAGCCACCCAAGTTGGGCTATCTTAGAAAATTTGGTGCTCTGGCGTACATACACATTCCAAGAAAATTAAGAACAAAATTTGAAGCAAAATCAAAGAAACTGATCTTGATTTGTTATGAGGATGAGAGTCCGAATTATCGATTATATAATCCTATTGAAAAAACAGTTACAGTTTCGAGGGATGTTGTCTTCAATGAATCAGTTCAGGCCGATAAACCTGAATTTCTCAAATCGTATGCTGTTTTTCGTAATGTTGTAGATGAAACTGAAGATATTTGTGATCTTCTTACACACGAAGCAGAGAAGGAAGCTCCTGCAAATAGAATCGCTTCAGAAAATATGGGTGAAGACGGTGCATCATCTTCGGCATTCGACACTATTGGATTAAGAAGTCGTGCCTCTATGTTATTATGAAACCTAAACGATTTGATGATTTTGATATGGGATGTGTTGCGGTTATGAAGGAACCTACCACTTTTAAGGAAGCCATGTCAAGTACTGATGCAGATTCCTGGCAGGAAGCCATGAAAGAAGAAATAGAGACTTTGAAGTCAAATGATACGTGGACTCTTGTACCAAGACCTAAAAGTAAGAATATTATTAAGAGTAAGTGGGTTTACCGTATTAAAACAAGTCCGAATGACGGGGTAACTCGGTTCAAAGCTCGCTTGTGTGCTAAGGGTTACACCCAAGTCGAAGGGATCGACTTCAAAGAGACTTTCGCTCCAGTAGTGAGATATGATTCCGTTCGCATTCTATTATCAATAGCAGCAGTTAGAGATATAGAGATTAGAAAATTTGACATAAAAACTGCCTTCTTAAATGGTACACTGGAGGAAGAGATTTATATGTCTCAACCTCCTGGGTTTGAAGAAGGAAACCTAGTTTGCAAGCTTAACAGAAGTCTTTATGGGTTGAGACAATCTCCTTACTGCTGGAACAAAACTTTTGTAAAATTTCTATCACAATTTTCTGTCAAGAAATTAGATTCAGACAAGAGTGTTTTTAAAGTCAAATTTAGAAATGAAGATCTTATCTTAACCTTATTTGTGGATGATGGACTTTTAATGGGGAATGGTCCAAAAGTTCTTGATCAGTTTATAGCTGTAATGAACAAAACGTTTGAGTGTACCGTGTGTGACCCAAATCAATATGTTGGTCTAGAAATCATTCGAGATAGACCAAATAAAACTATCTTCATTTATCAACAGTACTATGTTTCCCGAATTTTGAAATTATTTAACATGGAAGACTCCGAATCTGCAAAGGTACCAGCTGAACCAAATTCTTTTCTTCAAAAACAAGAAAATAATCCAGCTGGAGATGTACCCTATCGTCAAGCAGTTGGTATGCTAATGTTTTT
>VTPC01004672.1:0-24068 GCA_011009095.1 Ignelater luminosus
GGCGGGAAAAAGATTTTATTCAAACGAGGAGGTGATTGCAGAAACGAATGGCTATTTTTCAGACTTGGACAAATCCTATTATTCAGAAGGGATCAACAAACTAGAGCAGCGTTGGACGAAGTGTATAAGCCTAAAAGGAGACTATGTTGAAAAATAAAAAAGGTTTACCCCAAACAATTAAGTAGTTTTTATTTTTGCACGGACTTTTCAAACGATCCTCGTACATATATTCCGAATGGTTTTGGAAATAGTAAAATCGTTGACTGTTTCTGACTAAACCATAAATTGCTTAAGAGCAATAATGGTTAGTCGGAAAACGGTATAAGTCTAGAAAATGGCATTTTCAGTTGAGATAGCCAAAAAATTTTAAAAACAAAGGCAAATGCTTTAGTGGAACAACAGTATAATTGCCGGCTATACTGCCGCCCCAAATGGGGTATTGGTTCAGTCACTGAGTTAAAGAACAGTATAGGCCGAGAACGTGTATTGTTCTTTGACCACTGTTGTGGAGCTGCCTCTGGCAGCTGCACAAAATTGCCAAATTAGTATTAGTAAATTGTTAATATTGTAGAAGGACGGGTTATGTCATGTGTAGGTACTTAGAAATACATCAGAGAAAGCAAACTGAAATTGATTTCGTCCCTACATCCATTACTAAAATGTGCAGTCCTGAACCTGAACTTGAAAGTGATAGTACGTGTGAAATAAGAATATGTAAAAAAACTCAAAGGAGACTTGGACTCTTGAAAAGGCAACCAGCACAAAACTTGCTCGAACACGTGGAGAATCATATACAACTAAGACGAGAAAACCAGTTCCTAAGAAGTCAGTTGGGCCAAATTGCACGTAAGTTAAGAAATCATTGTAATATAGGTAGTAAAGCCAAGTGTACGCAAAAATTTGAATGTAACGAGAAACCATCACTATCTATATAGTATGTATGATAAAAAACCAAAAAACTATCTAACTAGTTTAATGGAAACGAAACCAGTAATAAGGCACAGGGCAAGAAAAGATCCTAGAAAATATGAAGAGTCTGACTTTAGTTACTCTGTTATTACAGATGGCAAGAGGGTTCCCAAACGTAAGCAAGTTTTTTTAAATTTACATTCTATTTTAAATGCTAGAACTTAGCATTTGAATCCATTTGAAATTGCAGGAAAACCTCCCAAACATTTAAGTGGTAGGTATGGCAATCGACCTCAAGCAATACTTATTGAATTTTGGAGAAAATAAGAATCATACTGAGTCTTTTCCATACAAAATATCCAAAGAAGTACACTATTTGCCATCTGACCTTACCCTTAAAACTATGCATTATTTGTTTCTAAAGGAAATCCTGAACAGGATCGAAAAGTTAATTATGAATATTATTTAAAATACTTTGACAAAAATTGCGTTTTGAGAGATCATAAAAGGACGTGTGCAGTGAGTGTGAACGTTTGGACATTAAATCAAAAACTCAGTAACTCAATGATGATAATACGAAAAGAATAGCCGCTGCCGAACTAATGGTTCACAAAAGGCATGCTAAAAAGTTCTACTTAAAACCGCGGGGAGTTCGAGAGTTATATGACGAAAGACTTGAAGTGGGTGAAATATGCTTTGACTACATGCGTAATTGCATATCCCACATTCCAGTCAAAGAAATATTTTATTTTAAGCAGCTATAGGAGCATGCATTTCAAATTCACGACTTGAAGCCATGAAAGCAGGCCCTTAAAGAACCGAATGAAGTTTGTACATTTCTAAAACACCGCATAAAAGACAAACTCTCTCCCGACGTAACAGAATTGTATGTGTTTTCAGATGAGTGTCACTTGAAGCGACTAAACGGTTTAATACAATATACCAGTATCGTTCTGTGAGGGAACACACGCCTTTATCATGCGATCGTGACTTTGGATCGGTGAAACAAATAGTACAAAAATCAGACCGAATTTATATCCTTGAAAAATACGAAGAAATGATAAACAATTCAAGAAAACAAAATTCGTTTACTGTCATGTTTTTAATTTTAAAGCATGGTGGCCACAGCTTTACAAACATTCCAGCAAGAGTCTTGTAAAAAAGAATACCTCAACTTTTCAGGTGAACAACTTCAAACAGCTGACATATGACAGTACTACTCCAGAATATATTACTGTCTATGACTTTATAGGTGATCGCATATCAGATGCATTTAAACTGCAAAAAGCAAACATAACATCTGCATTACCTGTTGCAAAAGCTTACAACGTACCACTACCTATTAACACCAAGAAGATAGCCGACCTCAGAAAGATACTTCAATAAGTAACTGGGAAACAGGTGGTATTTTATTACCATATAATTTCATAGACAGCTCATAGCGAAGAGACCAAAGATGATAATGATGTTGATCATTAAATTATATTATTTTATTATTACTACTTATTTAATATTGCTTTTTACAATAACAATATCGTTTACCTTATAGTGTATACTGCTGTAGTTTTGTCTTTTGTCCATACAATCTTGTTACATATTGAAAATTGTATGGCCGCACGTTATGATTCAGGGTTACTTTCATTCGTGCAATGAAGATTTAAAAAAACTTATGTTGTGTTCATCGGCTTGGAAAAACGTCCAGTACCCTGTTATCTACATATCATTTTTCCACATTAATAAAATTGACTATTAACCAGCTAGTCATATTTAAAACATGTACTGCTACAAGTACACAATGTATCCCCAAAGTTCTAAACTTGATCGTTATCATGTTAAGCAGTTATTTTTGTTTTTCTCAAAACCTACTTGTACTGTTTTTTGACTATTTGATTCACTTATCCAGCAATGCGAGCGCAGTTCAGAAAAAGCTGAAAACAATAAAGCTACCTCTATTGTGCGGCCAATAATTAGCAAATACTTAAATCAAAAAGCTCAAGTTGACCTAGTCGATTTTCAAAGTTTACCTTGCGGACTCTACAGATTTATCATGCATTACAAAGAACATTAAGCAAAGTTTAGTGTACTGCGACCGCTAATATCTAAGAAGGCAAGTGAAGCAGGTAAAGAGTTGTCTAATATTTTTTCTGACTTATGTTAGTTCTGATTAATGGAAGACCGAAACATTCTCAAACCAAGAAAGAAGAAATGCTAGTCTAAAAGAGTCGTTAATTAATAATACTTCATGGACATTGGGTTGAGATTTGTTCAATGCTCAATAAATACGGCTTATCACAAAAAAATGAAACTGTATAAAGTTATGTTTGAATAATTACTAAAAATTGGTTCAAGATCCAGAATATCCAAGTCATCTTTGAAATCAATTTCTTATGGAATCCTCTCATACTTCGCTGAAGATAGTAATTGACAATACTGGAGAGAGTACAGTTTATAATGACAAGAGATTATTAGAAAATGATATACAAAACTACTATGGAGGTGGAAGAAGGTCCAAGTGAATTCTAATTTTCTTTAATACTATTTAAAATATCTGAAAGGAGATTCTACATGTGTTAATGTATTATATTTTACTTTGATATATATAGGCAATGAAACTAAATGTAAAGAAAATATTTCTTTTAGCTACTGTAAAATGAGATTTTCGAATAACAAATGTTTTAATGCAACATTTAAAACTTTAGATTTCATTGCACACATTTTTATCCATTTTACTTGAGTAAACGCAAATTTAATCTTTCACGTGCCACTTCGACTGTTATTTGCATTTTGAAATAACACGAACGTACCACACTTCTGCTTTCTTAAGAAAAACAAACAAAATACGCTACTTATGTAACATCGAGGTTAGTTTGAAAGGTCGTATCAGTAGCATTCCTAGCGTCAGCAGAAACTAAATAATATTCACTGATTAAGAATTAATTATGAAATCTAAAAAGTATTCTTAATTTTATTAAATAATAGAGCGTAAGTAAATATTTACAATTAAAAGACATTAACTATAACTACTGCCTATCTTACAATTCTCTATAGTTGTAAAAAAAGTTGAAACTTAGAATGATTAACTTGTGAGACTTAAACACGTCTCTATTTTCAATTCAGTGGTAGAGTTCATGTTAAACTATCTATCGACGTATGGGTAGTTAAGAACTCGGACCCTTCCATCACGTTAAAATGTGTTTTCTCCATTTAGTTAGGCTGATCACTTAAGTTTGAATGATGTAGTTTACTAGTTGAACATCCAATTAACCAGACTGCTATTCATACGTTCTACACTAAAATCAAATGAAGATCTTGTAAACGAGCTGAAACCGGATGAAGTTGAGTTTATTTAATTCAAAGCGCACTACTTCGAAAATATTAATTAACTGCTAACTTAATTAACTTTTCAGTTCTATTTTTTATAAATAGCGTTAATAAAGGTAAATTCTAAAAATTGTTACTTTATTATTTATTATTGCTTATTAAATAACATAATAAAGTAAAACTCTATAGCAATTACCAAGCCCGACAAAAAAATTTGCTGCTCTATTGAATAGATTATTATATTGGGTATCTAGTAATAATGAATTATCATGTAGAAAAGATCTACACAAGTAGATATTCATTACATTTCCTTTCTTAATATAAGTCTTTAACCTAGGTTATTATTTAAGCAAGTTCAAGATAACAGCACCGTTTGAAGACCAGACGTGGAAGAATATTGCAGACGTCACAGTGAGAAGGTGCATTTCGACCAAAAACATTGTTGCTAACATTGTTGCTAACATTGTTACAAACAACACTATGATTAGCAAAAGTTTTTAGCCAATCATTTATAGGTCCAAATCTAAAAACGACGTCTGCAATATTGCTACCGACAAAGACTAATAACCAGTGTTGGATAGGATCTAAATTCAAGTATCTAGATCCTGGAAAAAAAACGATTATGCTAATCTACCAGATTTTTAAATTGAGATGCAAGTGATTTTTTACAGACTACTGATGGTTGTTAATAACAGTGTTAGAAACATATTTTTTGTCAACATTCTCAGATCGTCTAAAACATTTGTTACCAACCATGTCACTCAACAAGTGTGACCAATAAATGTCAACATTTGTTAATGTGAACTTACCTTAAAATTTCGGATTTCGATTTTTCATCTAGCAGATAAGTACGTCTATATTACTTTAAAAAATAAAGATTGGGAAGTAATTCTCAACAGCTAAACTCTTATTTTCGCCACATCTAAAAGTGTTGTTATTTTTCCTAACCCGACACAGTTATCGGGTTTTGAATTTTGATACCATGTGGGAGCACTCGAGACTCTACAATAACATAAAGAATATTTCCATTTGTTTGTTCATTTGAACAAATTGTTTGATCTGAATCCTATCCTTTCAAAATCCATTGAATAATATCAGTCTAAAAAATTTTAAAAGAAATGTTTGTACCTCATATTGACAGTCACTTCTGTATGATCAATGCTACATCATCTATTGCGAGTTTCAATTTACAACTTTTGACTAGCGACTAAAGATCAGGCAATAATCAATAAGAAATTATTTGAATCTACCTTGTACCAACGATAGCATCGTATTTCTAAGTCAGAATTTCAAATCTATTAAACTCAGGATCAGCGTTAGGCTTTTAGTCGCCCTTAGGTAAATTGTTTTCTGTTGTCCTAAATTTTATCATCTTGCCTCCTTTAACAAACCGTAATTCGTGATTTTGGTTAATTGATGCTTCATAATAGATCGTATGATACTTTTTAGATAATTCTCAATAAGCTTAAGTTTTGAAAAACTCTTGTCAGCTCTACTTATGTTTACTGGGAATGTGTAGAGCAACTTCTGTGAGGTAAGGTAGAAGGAAAAATGTTTTCTTCAATATATTCAGTAGAAGGTTTAGTATGAACTAGTGAAACTGTACCCAAAACTTTTAGAAAATATCAGGGCCACCTTCCCGGAAAGGCCTCTGAAGTATGAGCTTTGGGCGTCACGATTTATGGAGCCGTCGGGCGGTAGCAAATACAAATTCTTCAGAATATAAGGATAATTGCTTGACCTACTCCATAAGAAAAACTATGAAGATAATTGAGGAGCTCTTACACATAATATGTTTTAGGACGCACAAATAAATAAGATGGTGCTCAGACAATCAGAAATCATTTAGGGACAAAAATTAT
The DNA here is from genome assembly GCA_011009095.1 of Ignelater luminosus. NCBI lineage: Eukaryota > Metazoa > Arthropoda > Insecta > Coleoptera > Elateridae > Ignelater > Ignelater luminosus. The sequence continues at coordinate 6,093 of VTPC01004672.1, forward strand.
ATTATTCTAAACACAAAACATTCGCTCTTCTCGTAATTTCTTTACAATCTAAACATCACAGATTGGAATTCTCCGATAAATTTCAGAGTCGAGCATTGAATATGAGGATGAGACAGACGTTTTTACTGTTGCTTGGTGAACCAAATAATGAATATCCTATATAAAGCTTAAAAAGTCACGATGGGATAGTCTAGTCAATGAATGACGTACAAAAGGCCTTATTCAGGCTAACCCCTTCCACCTCATTGTGTACATGTATTAGATATTGCTGTTAGGAAGACTCTACACGATGTTTAATGCATGGTGCTGGTTGGTGATGTACTGTATTAGGAAGGTAGTATTTTGATATAGCTGATTTAAAGGGTCACATGGTTTCATGTTTATGCATTAATTTAGTATTTGTTCTGTTTTAATTGTGTTGATTTCAAAAACGGAATATTTAGATGATATATCAGATACGCAGTGATCCCGACTCTGAAATGGGACACATCAAAAACTAGTGACAGTAATGAATTTTCATATTATTTGTTTTTTTTACTGTCACTAGGTGGAGCTGCCTGTTAATAAATTACTCCTACAAAATAAAAGTGGAATAGTATTCTAATTTTTATAATTTACAAGTTTTCATGTTCGGATTCAGAGGAAGAATATTTGTTTGGCTAGTATGTACATATATGTTTTCGCTTAAACGACCAAATGAAATACCACTATGCTTACCGATAAATTTTTATTTCTAAATTTCAATGAAATCTGTGGTCTGTTATCAGACTTGCGACATTCGGTTTTGGTACTTAATACTTCTTTTGAAAGGTCATCAAATATCGTTTTGTATATTTTTGTCTTCTTCTTGTATACCCTGATGTTTCTGTAGATTCTGATTTTTGTTAGCTTCACATCTTTGCAGGGCCATTGTATACTTTTAGATTCTTTTATGTTTTTGAATTGTCATTGTTATCTGTGGTTTTACAAAATTCTGGATTGTTGCAAATACGCAAATTTTTGTAGACTTTTAGCTTCTTTCAGGTTTTCCGATTCTTGTAAAATCTTCCGGTAGTTCGGGTTTTCACAGAACTACCCCAGACGTCTCTGAACCTTCAAGCTCTTGCAAGTCTACTGACCTGATACCGGAGTCAAACACCGATTTCAGCTGTCTTGCTAGTTATATCACTGATAAGTGCTCAAGCAACCCTCAACCTTCCCGTGCAACAGAAATAACAAGAAACTTTAAACAAACCGTCTAACCCTATACAAGAACTCTTGAAATCTTATATTTATGATTTCCTAAATGGGATCTTTATTAGAAATTTGGAACTTTGAGTCTTTTTTGAGGTTTTTTGAATAGATACGCAAATTAACAAAACATTCATTCTCTAAGAAAACTTAAGACTTTTTCTCTTAATATTAAGAACGATGATTCTAATGACTTGAATATACGAGTGCATCAAAAATTAACTTCGGCCGTCGAATTTTGCGATTGGGTCAGATCTTGAATTCATTTGTTTTTCTTTGCGGCATAGGGTCTAATCTAAGATCCACCTTTAAAATATCTGAAGCTTGTTGTTTATATGCTTCACTTTTTGAACCGATTTGGGTTTCCAGACTTGTGGAGCCTTACTAAGACCTTTTTTATCAAATAGATTTTTCGTCCAAGTTGTAGAACGGCTTTTTTTACTGCATGATCTGAACTTTTAATGTTGGAGTACTGAACGATTTTATAGAAATGTCTTCTTCCTTACTAATTGTCCATCTTTACTCACATATGTTACTACGGACGCACTACCTGCTAGTCCTTTTAGTGCAAACACACAACTATTATCCGACATTAACCTCGTCTGTATTTTTTTCTTTACCGCTTGAGTTTTTTGTAAACAGCACTCCTAAGTAAGTAATTGAAACTTTGCACTTCCTGAGAATTGAGTATTTGATCTTTGTCAGTAATCACGATACTTACATATTGTGTCATTACCCTATCATTCCGTGTTATATTTAACTTTTTTTTAATTTCTTAATAATGACGAAATTTTATGGTAAATTATACCGTCGCGCCGTAATTTTCTAAAAATTCTAGGTCTTACAAATATGTTAATATTAAACTAGTTTTAAAATAAATCAGTGAAGAATGCCTTGTAAGAGAGATTGAGGTCTTACCTTGGCTGTAATGATTCTTTGTATTACTTTAATGCTCATCATATCATCGTAAATTGATAATTGTATTGTACACATCTACGGAGAACAAAGTAAATAATAATGATTTCATACAAAATTTTGTTGTTAAAAAACGTAAATACATTACAAAAATCTCTACTTACTATCTAATAAAGCTCACTACTTTGTATGTACTAATAAATCCAAATAAATAAAATCCTGATTATTATTGAATGTATCAACATGCTCTGTTTAAATATATATACATTTTTTACTTTGTTTCTAAATATGTTACAATTGCTCAACCTTTCTTGTTTTAAGATTCAGGGCTTGTTGATATTCTTTGCAAAGCTACTAAATATTTCAAGCTCTCTTAACAAAGCAATTTGTTCTCAAGAGCCTTCGTAACATAGGTGTGTATTTGAACAGGTGAACGCACAAGGATCGTTAATGGTGAAGTTGCGTTGCACTATTTGGAAGATTAAACCACAATGTTCAGCACTGTTTAATAGTGCAGAAAACAACCAATGAACCGTATTGTGTTATAAATGATTACTATTAAATATTTATACTAGAATGTTTAACTGGCTTGTCATACTAAACGATTACTAAACGTGCTATCAATTGTTTAGAATCGATTGTACTTAACAATCAAATAGATGTAATAGACGTAAATATAATAAAAGAATAATTAGCATTGATACATTTTGTTAATTTTGCAATTTGTAATAAACTATTAAAGTGTGATATATAAAAGTTAAAAATTTGTTTGGAAAAACCTTAATATAACATTGTTGCTTTCAAACAAAGAATTTCTGTTATTAATAACTTTGCTCCTACCTACCTTTTGTAAGCAAACAATATTATTCTCCTATAGATTACATTGTAATAACGACCGAACTGTTAATTTGTATTATAGACTAACTAAATTACGGTAGGCGTGTTTTCAATCAAAACATATTTCTATATAAAATAATATTCAGATAGTTTCAAAGTGTTCTCAAATCCAAATTGTTTACATAAACAGCACCACAAGGGATGCTAATTCTACTATATTGTTTCTAATATTAGATTTCGAAAAGGTCATTAATTTAACCTTCAGTGTTGCGTAGTTCATATTAAACAATTACTGCCAAACCCTACTATGTAACAATCTGGTTTTTAGGAAAAAACTCTCCATACATTATATGAAACTTTTTTTGCCTTTAAAAAGTGCCTCAAATAAAAATCCGAGACTAAACTGTTTGTCAAATTTGACTTTCCCGGAGGATGTATTAGGATGTCAAAAAGAATTTTCTAATTGTGTCTACTACTACACAAGGTATGTTCCACCTTAGGATACAGCCTCCCTAGAATTAAACTTGTACAGAAAGAATCTAACCTTACCAATGCATGTATATCCATTCAGAGAAACAAAAGACACCTGCGAAAGGCCTCTCCGACGCCAAACACACAAATTTTTAAACAAACTTTGAAAATCAACGATCTTAGTAGTTCACTAGCAAAAGGATAGAGCCATGACACTATAAAATCGTGGCTTTGTTCCTGTTACTCTCCGACAGCGTACCAACCGACAGTACCACAACCCAATTTCCCTAAATGACCTGGAGAACATTGAAGAATGGGTGAATTCATTAAGAAATAAACTTTTAACTACTACTAACCTAACCACACAGTCACTTTGGGTGAAATTTATTAAAAACAATGAACGTTTAATTGCTTCTAACCTAACCACACCCTCGCTAGGCCCCTCCGCAAGATTGAGATGGGATTCATTTAAAGAAAAAGGAGCCGCCTATAACATCTATACGTGGTTCATGTTGCAGTAGGAGATTGGTGGCGTGTGTAGCAGCTGCATTAGTTGCCGACTTCATTGTTTCAATCGTGCAACATAACCAAAGATGTGCTTAAAAATCGTGTTTGTTTTTCGTCGGTTTCACCAAGATTGGATTAATTTGTTTACCTCCGGCCACTTAATTGTGTCCTTTGAGTAATTCTCTACCTGCTGATACGAAAAACTTGCTCTCAAAACGTCGTTTTCCTAGAGGTAGCTATATCGAACAATTACCTTAAAATGTTTATGGATATAAGCGGTTACCATTTTAATTTTTTTTAATGGCGTAAAACGGTATTAGATTATTATAAAGATCGAGTGCAAGATAGAGCAACAATTTCAAAAATGTCGCGATATGTCAAATTTTCCATAGCCACCTAAATAATGCTAACAAAAATCCATAAACATTACAGTGTAATTTAAAGAAGTTCCAAATTACATTGTGTAAAAATTTCAAAAGTTAACATGGGGTAGATAGTTTAACACGGAAATCCCTATGGCCAGCGATAAAAAAATGCACTGTATAAGTTTTTCATTTATATACCTAATTTGACATCTCTCAAAATTAACCTCGAAATTTACCGTAAATTAATGTTTGTTTTCATTCCGTGTAAAAGATTACAAAAAAAATTGTTCGATACATGCGCACTGTCATTTTTCAGGCGCTCGTCCTTTTTTACAGCACTCGACTTGCGCCTCATGCCTTATGCCTAAAATATGGCATGACAGCACACATATATCGAAATATACTATTTTGCACGACCACCTGTAAAATTGCCACTTTACAACTCGTTGTCAGTATCAAAAGATGTACATTTGCAATAAATTTGACGTATAGGTGTTACAATCAAACAGCAACAGTTGTGTCATGTTAAGAGCTGGTAACTTAAGAAGTACACGGGTAAAGCACGTCGAACCACTGATAAACAAGTTGTTTTGCATGAAGTGCATCACTATCTTACAAAAGTTAACTGTATAGTATATAATTGCCCAGCCAATTAGTATCGAGTGTTTCTATGCATCTGCGTTCTAGTATAAGGACAACTTTACTACGTCATCAACTAAGTGCTATCGCTTCTTGGTTATAATGAATTCTTAATACGCACCTATGATCTTGATCAATTTCACTTTTTAATCTACCGTCCGCAGTTTTTTTTTCTAACTTGTGACACGATCATTTTTTGAGCGCAACGTATTGGAAAGGGCATCCGTATTTACACCCTGAGTTCTCGAAGACTAAGTGTTTTTGGATGTGAGTTTATTAAACAAAGCGTCGACATGACAGCAAGTTTTAACGTCACTACGTCGTTTGCTCTCGTCTAGCGCAACAATTGTTGAATGAATGAAAGTCATTATTGCAGACGTGTATTATACAATTTGTTTAATACGGGTGGATGGTAAGAGAAGTAAGAAACGTAACGAATAGATTGTAACATTCACTTCTTGCTTCCGTTACATGTGTTATATTTAATCCGTGGTTTCGGGGTGTCTTTGTATTTTTTTAATAGTTTTCTCCCGCCGGAGATCTCTGCCTGTTAGCAATGAGTCCACACCGAGAAGCTGATTAATTTTATTGTAGTTGTTTTAAATGTTTGAATCGATTAGAGTTGACAAACTTTTCTATTTTTATATCTTTAAGCAAGCAATTTTCAACGTCGAGTTTATTTTTTCATTGCAGCATTATAGAATTTGAACAGCTGTTAGCTCATAAATTTCTGTCGAATTGTGTTTAATCTGAGGATCTGGTTAGTAATTTGGATAGATTTATTTCATCAGAGTAGGGTTATAGTTTTTCTTTAAATTAGAATTTCTTCATGATTTGATCAATTATTTCTCTTGCACTTCTGCGTGTGAAATAAATAAAAGACTAAGTGTTAAATTGAAGCTAAGTACTATCATCCTTTAATTTTTCTGACTGGTCTCTTAGATTGAATTATAACAGAGATTTTTGTTAATGAGCGCTTCAAATCTTTTCTGCAGAATTGTATTGTGTTCAATGTTCCGATTGGTTAAGCGACTTGTTAAGTAGATTGCGGGAGGGGGGTTCTTCTTCCAACAAGGGGTAGACCGTTTGTTCCCGATAAACCTGACGGGCCTATCTTGTTGCTGTGAGGGGTGAAGGTTTTTTGTGTGCGCGAAGCCCTACAGTTGGGGTAGGTTTTACTTTACTTGATTAAATCAATGGTGATTTTGATGGAGTCTTTTTTCCGTCTTTCAGCTTCTTAGTAACGGGGAGTCAAGGACGCCTTCTGTAAATTTAATACTTGGACGTTTGAAGAAATCAAAGAATCCTCCCTAGGATTTAATTTGGCTTCATCACCTCATAGCTGGGCGCATGGTCTTAAGAAGGATCACCACTACGGAAGGATTATGGTTGAACGCTCCATGAAGTAAAAGATCCGTCCGTCGAGAAAATCTTCCATTCCGACCTTTGTTTTCGGGATTACCTTAAAATTTTTAATTTTAATTCATTCATGGACTTGAAAAGCCTTGCTTAATTCCACATATGGGTACAACTCGCCATGCTGAAAGAATTTTCCAAATTTATTTAAATCAATTAAATTTTTATCAAACACACTCACATAAATACCATTTTTCATTTGTTAATTATTTTGGTTTACGTTCTTTTTATTGCTGGCCTATTATTATGTATTAATTTTATCTCTAACTGTACTAGGAACGCAAATTTAGAAGGGTGCTTTCATATTTAGGGTTTTCCCAGGTGAATCTACTTCTGTATACAGGTCTGTATCTCAGCGGAGTTCTTGTAGTAAGTTTTTATGACTTCTCAATTCTTGATTCCAGGCGTCACTCTAAATTTCTGCGATCAAATATCTTAGGTTTTTGTAGTTTTGATTTTTTCATATTTCTTTGTTATTTAATTAGTAATTTGATGTTTTCAAACATTTTCCAAGTTTCTTTAAGATTCATGATGATTTATAATTATAAATTATAAAGAAGTGTTTGTGATTGATAAGACTTTTAACGTTTCCTTAAATCTTTATTATGTTTGGCTCATCGATACTGTGTTTAAGAATGCTTTTGTAATATAACAATATCATTTAACATACTCAATCAAATTGTTAAAATTTTTATTTAAATTTTTTTCTTGATTAAGTGCTTATTTGTTGTATATTTATTTATAAAATTATACCTTATTATGTATTTTTGAACTGCTGTGTTTTTTATAAAAACACTGGCGCCTTATTATTGTTTAAATTTCTTGTTTTTTAATAGATGTATTGACTATTTTTGGTATTTTATTGTATGTATATTCTCCTTATCTTCACTATAGGCCACCCTCTGAATTTTAGTCGGCCTAAGACCATTGCGTTTAAGTTACCTAAAGTAAATGTTGTGACGCAAGGTCACGTTGCAAGATTCAGAAAAAATGTTTCTGCTAAAGTTAAGTCGACTCAAATACACATCATCGAGTGTGGTATCTTGTGACACATTCTAGATAAAGTCTTTTTCTTTAGAAACTCTAATAAGGCTTTGTTTTGGGTAATGTCGAGGTTAAAGTCTCCACTCTCGGTGTTTAGATATCTGGCTGAAGATTTGATAGAGTAGTTGCATATGGTACCAGAAAGTGAAAGAGAATTTGTAAAATCAAACAAAATCTCATCCACAAGTCAGTTTATTTAGATAGTTACGTGCACAATCGTCGCTCAGCTGGTGATGGACGGGGCGACGTCGACGTGACAATTTCTTTATTGTCTCAAAAAGGTTCACGGATACACTGATTACTTGACGAACAGTTCCATAGCTGTCCTCGTGGCGTAAACGGCGAATGAGTACGAACGGCCGGCAGTCATAGAAAGATCCAACGGTCACTGACTGGATCTGACAGTGTCAACTATTGTGGTTTTGATGATTATGAGAAACCGTTAGTTTTAGATTGTGGTGGCAATTTAACATGGCTCAAAAATTGTTTGCATGCGTACACACACGGAACTCGGTGATCCACTCGCCCTTAAAATGTTGTGAAAGCACACATGTTTGTTGGTCACCTTGGTGAGATCTCTCATAAACTATAAACTGTCACAAACATAGTGTTTATAGCCAAAGTCTTCGTATGTAGAGATAAACTTGATAAACCAAGTTTGGTTTGTTTCGTCTAGGCTCTATGGAGGTCGAAAGCCAAACAATATTGCCTCTAAACGGGCCCCAAAGATGAGCTAACGTCATTGGCAGAGAATATGGCGCATGTTGTTAGACACTTTCATCCTTGTTCTACACAACGGTATGCCTAGATTATCTTAATATATCTGTTATCTTTGCGGGATTATAAGTGTTTAATGTCTGATCTGTTTTCGTTACGATCGATTTTGTGAGTATGCAGCCGTACCCTAAAAGATATTTATGTCAAAAGGATTTGGCAGGTAGCTCTTACTTCATGTAAATATCACACTTAGGTCTACAGTTCATGTAAACATAATATTTGCTCAAGAATTATGAATATTTCTTATTACTATTAATTTATTACCTTGGTAGCATAAATACGGTAGCAGCGGTAAGCCGTAGCGCGAACTTCTAAAGGATGGAGTGGCCTATATTATGCCTCGGTATAGTCCAAGCGTCAATAGACTGGTGATGTGTAATTGCTCATTTTTAATCTACTTTGCTAATGAAGCTGAAATCAACTTTCAAGTACTGGCTATAAAAGTGATGTTTTTTTAACTTTAATCGGTATTATCTACACAATATGATGAAACGAAAAGTATTTATAACACATTAGTGACTGATGCCCTTGACCATTTTTACTAGTAACAACCAGAAGTTAGAATTAGAACTAGAAGTGGAAAAGCACTTTAGTAAAAAAAACCGCAAGTACTTAGATTTCTCGCAAAATCCTATTTTGAATTCTTAGGCATGTGATTTTAGTTAAAACTAATTATAACAAAATTATTGCATCAATTATAATTTCCTTTGATTTATCTACATCGCCCACATGACATTTAAGAATTGAATGCGTTTTCATTCACAATTTTAAATTAAAAACAAACACTGAGTACAAATAAAATTCCACATACGTTCAAAAAGCAGTTTTATACAATAGAAATTTCAAAAGTAAATGTTAAATTTATTATCGGTACAAACAGAAGTTGTATTCAGAACACAATTGGCGTAGCTTGTTTAAGCATATAAAGTTGACAATAAATTTAAAATGGCTGACAAACCGACATCTAACAACAGCGTTCGTTTACAATTAGAAAAACCCAACACTGCTGTAGGTCGAAGGTGTGAAGACTTCAAATAAAATTTACATTTACGTCTACTGCATTCAGTTTCATTTTCACTATCTATTCAGCTCACTTAGAAGATCTATGTTTATAACAGACATGACTCTCATTCTCTGTAACAACGATTTAAAAAGTTTGTTGCTTCTACTACTACCGTCCTTATACGGTATACAAAAAAAAGAACAAGAAAGAAAAAGTAAAACAAAACATTTGCGTGGAGGTGCCATAGCTAACACCGTAACCTATTACTTATTGTAGGTAGATTTCAGTCTCGTGCAGACGACTGTTATTACTTACTGCATGCAGCTAATCTTTAAAAGATTTATGTACATTTCAAAATGCAATTGTATCCTCTTTTAGAAATTGAATATTCAAGCCAGAATTATCACCGTAAAATATTTTTACTTGAAGTAAGTTATTTCTTCCAACAGCTGTTAACACAATGATGTCCCTTTATCACACGATAAAACACAACGAATGGGAAAGTACTGCGATTAATTTTCTTGGAAATTCTTGCATTAGTTGGAAATTTTATATGGTGATCAATACTGATACATTATAAAGACATCAGTAGTACAATTTATTTCTATCTAAACGAAAATCGAAATTCATCTTTTTCTCATATGATTTTTCAGCAACTAATTATTGTACGACTCTTTCTTTGCTGCTTTGCGTGAGGTCAAATTTATTAGCAAAAATTAAATTTGGAGCAGAAACTTAACCAAACAATTTAGTTTCGACGTTCGAGCTGTAAAATGTGCAAACGCGTTTTGTCGTTGTAAGCCAAGTTTGCCCACCCTTATTGTGTTATAAGTCAAAGTCCCAAGTCAATTAAAGCTAGAATCTTTCTAGCAATCAATCGATCAGTCCTACTCTAACAATCTCAAGAATTGACCAGTAAATTCTCTATTTGCCTCGCTAAACTGATATTCCTAAAGGGAAAATTCTTCCAAGTTAGCAAGTTGTCTAGAATAAAAGTGATGTGAACAGGTCGCTGTAAATAGCTTGTCAACTTGAGGAATTTTCATTTCTTTGAGAATATCAGCAGAATTGCACGTGATTAGTATAATTTTAATTGATTTCGAGCTTTAATCGTTGGGCAATGTATATCCCTAACCTCAAGTTCATGAGGCAAATAAGATGTTTTGATTAGGCCCTTTCCTACCTTATATAGAAGCTGCATTGGCATATTTTCTTTTATTTGAACTAAATTATATTGTCCTTATCTATATGCTCAAAAGCTTATTAATAATAATATTTCAGACTATTCTTGCACTTTAGCAGTCTTGGTCAGGGGCGATTTTTGTTATTTGGAGTAATTCTGCAAACCCTTAACTCTTACCTCTTTTGAGTTTAAAGATCTTTAGAATGTTCAACAGTGTGGTCAGTTTCTTTTAAGTTTTCCTACCAGAAGTATGCAAAAGTTACGTCTAATGGCTACAATAGGTGTTGTATATTTCAAGATTGTATTTGGTTTTAAATTCTAATTAATAAAAACAGAACTATTTTGATTTTGTTTTTGGAAGTCGAGATATTCAAATGAAGCCAGGTAAATAGCATAAAAAGTTTCTAAGTGAGGTACACTAAGCTTCGGCCCCACCAAGAAATTGTGTGTCCACCCTGATACTGATACCTGGATGTGTTTTTCTCAACCGCCACAAAAACAAACATTTATAAAGACGAAAGCAGACGTAGTAACTTCAAACTTTATGTATATCGTCAGTTTCTAAGGCCTAACACCATCTTTTGTTTTATAGCGTTTTTGGGTGGTTGACCTTGAATCGAGGCGTAGGAAATGTTCTAGTCTATTGTTTCTCGAGAATCTAACAGCAGGAGGCACGTTCGTCAAACATACATGTTGTGTATGTCAAAAGGTGATTTAACCTTTAATGTAAAAAGTCATGTTTGAATCGAAGTACACTCCCACTTGCTCTTTATCGGAAGAATGACGTAACTATGTTTCTCGAAAGTGCTCTCAAGTCTTGCCAACCAAAAACGCTAATATTGTGCTTAGGTTAAGTCAACAATAGTCTGTGAACTGACCAATTGATCATGATTGCACTTGAAGTATTTGCCAGTCCACGAGAAGCATTATCATAAACTTCCAAGTAGACGGAAGTCTGTAAATCTAGTTCTAGTAATAATAATCGTATTAGACTTACTTAGTCCTATGTAACATGTCGTTAACATATTCCTAAATGAGACTTCACGTTAACTTCTAATGGTACCTAATACACGAATTAATTTCTTTATTTAAAAACGATTTTGAGGAGGTCAAAGCATAAGTTTCGTTTTCTTGATCTCACACCAATCTTTTATTGTCTTTGTAGTTACAGACAATTTTGCTTCATTATTTGAATCGGTAACAATTTTTAAGAATCCTTGTACTTCTTTGCAGCAGAGCATTTTAAATAGCTAACAACAATCCCAGTTACAAACTTTTAGTTGAACACTGTGTAGCGTATTTTCTCTTGGTCAGTGTTGATACGGTCTCAAGCGCCAGATTTGGTAAGGGAATTTACAACTCGCCTCGTCCTTGCGGTGGTCAGACGAGGACTCACAGGTAGCTACTGTGGAGATACGGTAATTTAGGGGTAAAACGGTTGAAACAGACTTGTCAGAAAACTTACTGCAAAAACAAAACACTCACAGGTTAGACGAATCTGTTATATACCAATCAGACTACATACAAAAATAATACAACTACACGTGAAATGCACGCTAAGTGGAGTGTCATTTAAGCAGGGAGCAAGTGGGTCGGATTCCAAGCTCTTCGAAATCGGCTTAGGCGCCTCACAGAGTATCTGGTAATTGGGGATATGCACGATACAATACCGTTAGGCCGGTCAGACGCTTTCCAGTACTGTCGAAACGGCTCAACAGCCAACGAAAATACCAAAATAGCGTTCTTGTGGCTCGCCTGCCGCCGAAACTGATTGGTTCCACAATTACGGAGAAGGAACAGGATGGAACTAAACCAGCACTGTCAGAACTGCTCAACAGTCAAAGAAAATGCCGGACTAGCTTCTTGTTGGTCGCTCGTCGCTAGAACTACTCAGCAACCAACAGAGACAATCGATACCATAAAGTACGAGGAAGAAACAGAACGGAACTAAACCAACACTGTCGGAACCCCTTAACGGCCAACGAAAATGCCGGTATAGCATCCTGTGCACCGCTCGCCACGAGCACTGCTCAACAGCCAACGGACAATCGATTCCACAAGTAAAAGAAAACAGGATGGAACGATAATGATAATGGCACAATATTACCTTCCAGTCTTACCAGGTACTTACTACCCACTGAGTACTCACCCTTCACTGATAACTAAAGCCGGCACTGGACGCTTGGACTGAAACTGCAACTGCAATTTCCCGTTCTATGATTGGGCGGTTGCACTTGTACCGGTCAGTTTCCCCATACTAGCAATTACACGAAGCGGGGATGCTACAAGTGGGGGGGGGGGACTAGTAGAGGAATGGATGTGCGGCTTCCATCGTTAATGATTCATGCAATTTATTTTCAACACATGTTAATTACAATACGACAGATTACTTATAATGATCTGGATTTTGCGTTGTATTTTGTTTTGTTATGGACCAGCGGTAATACCAAGGTGATTATGTCACGTCAAGGGTACAATCGCCTATTAATACTTTGAAACTAGGTAAAATTTTAAATTGCTATTGGTTAATTTTAAAATGAATTATGTAACCAATAATCTTAAGTAACCAGCTATAATTATTATTAAAAATCAAAGTCATTGTAAGCAGAAGTCGACACGTGAGTAATTTTTCTCTTGCGCACACTCGCGTACCTTTTTTTGGTTATCCATCCACTCACAAACAAAAAATCTTTAATTACTACTTCCTCACGTTGATATTTGAGATTGTGATTCCCGGTCCCGAGATTTTCATAAGTAACGAGATTCTCATGAGTCACGAGATTCCTATGGGTTACAAGATTCCCGCGTACCATGGATCACAGAAGTACTATGGGTTACATAATCTTTGTCGATCTCTGTATTTTAGTGAGTTAAATTACTTATGTATGTAGTAGGTTCGCATTCAAGAAACTCTTTAGTATTTTTCATTATTTCTTTGCTCTTTACAATTCTTCTCCCTGTCTAATTGTACTGGGTGTATGTAAAACTGTAAGTAATATTTTATTCCTGTTTCGGAGCAACTCGCTATGATTCGTGACTCACGGTAAATTACGTGACCCAACCTCTTTCGTGACCCAATGTGCAGTACATACTTTACAGCTCTGTACGGCAGATTTTTCTTACTCGCGGTCACGCCCATTCACATGATCCTCTAATTCAGTGTTGCCAACAATGGCAGTTTTCCGCCAAATTGGCGTTTTGCGGGATACTCATGGCGCGCAAAAGTTCTTGTTGGCGCTTGGCGCATTTTTGGCGCTTAAAGATTGTTTAAGTTTAAATCTATTTTGACTTTAAAATATAATAACTATTATTACTTTTATTGCATCTCAGCAATGCAAGTTCTACAGGGAATCTTAATATATGTGCAATTGGAACCGGTATTCGACTGTGGTGCCCTCTAGTAAACGAACTGAGAATATACGTGATGTTGTTTAAATGAAACTTTTACCGAGATTTAAATTGGCGCTTAATATGGCGCTTTTTTCATCTCAGATGACTCTATTTGGCGTTTTGACGGAACGGAACTGGCGCTTCTATAAGATAAAATATTGGCAAGACTGCTCTAATTAGTCCAGTCAACGAAGGGGTTATAAAAGACATGGAATTGGGGAAAATATTTCTCTTGAAGAATGTGTTGGGGGTAGTTAGGAGGCAAAGATACTAAAAGTTCCCGCCCCTAGCCCTGCTTCAGGGAAGGAGGGAGGTGGAAAGTTCCCTGTTTTCGGTTTCTTGTTTATAACTCGGAAGCGGTGCGTCGTACAGTAAAACGTATTCCCTACAAAATAAAAGAGAATTGAATTACCTACAAGACTGTATATATTCATTTTCTTTCTATGCGTTATAGTTTCCGAGATATTCGCCAGCGAAAATTGGTAATTTTCGAAAAACTTAATTTTGCCTTACATTTTTCGTCAAACTTATCCTTCTATCAACTTAGCCTTATGTTTTGACAGGAAGTTGTAGAACAATACATTTCCTTCTGAAATATGTATATTTACTAATTTATCTTCGACAGGTCAGAAGTTACAGCATTTTTTGGATAAATTTCGTGATTTCTCAAGAAAGCTATACTTTCACTATTATCATTATTGGAATTTAATTTAATTTAAGAAAAATCTTACCTAGCCTTGGCAATTTCCAGTTTCTTAATACATAAATAACAATAATAACGAAAGTATAGAGGCGGGGACTTTTAGTATATTTGCCTCTATATTACCCCCAACACATTCCTCAAGAGAAGAATTTTCCCTCATTCCATGTCCTGTACAATCCGCGTTTGGACGTTCATTGACTGGACTAAATTGTAAATAATTGATTTTGGGAACTACTTTTAAGTTAGTTTCGTATATCTTTTTATAAACAACTGACACTAGGACTACCTACTGTAATTAGTTTAGTTCGCGTTTTTCAGTTTATTTTACTGTTTTTATTGTTAAAATTTTTAAAATTCTACCTTGCTTACAAGCTTCCTCTTTTAGAAATTCAATTTACCTCACCGGCTTCGACAGAATTTTCCAACAAATGAAGTATTGTAGAATACTATTATAATCATAATAAGTCAACAGGATCAATTTTAGTATGTACATAGAAAAATAAAAAATTATTTTTCCACTCTTATTCATAAATTGGATTTAATATTCAACTGCGACAAAATCTTAAAAAGGTATTAAGGAAAAATTGTGTTATAAAATTCTAATAAGAAATTTATGATTTGCTCAAAATTCTGAAAGTCGCGATAAAATTTCTCAGGTGAACATACATATTAAAATACCAAGGTTATCACACGGAGTTGAGGTGTAACACATAAAAACTAGGTGCTATTGGATTAGAAGAAGAAGACCTGGGTGTAGGCTTTTTCAGTTAGGATTGTATATCCATATATCTACATCACCCTTGTCTTGTCTTATAATCTCGTCACCCGCATTGTGTAGCAGTGGCAAGCTCCTTCATGTTGAACCATTTACGATATTATCTTGAACGTACACATGCGTTTGCTTTCAGCAGTGACAACAGAAATTCTCTGCTACATCACCTAACCCTCCGTCCTAACTTTCTCTGACAATATTTTCTATCACATCGTTCCATCCCGCACTGTAAAGTTGTTTTCGATTTTATAAAGGGAAGTTGATTCGGGTTTTTTATGTAGATAATTTACTTTGTTGCTGTATCTTATTTAATCGGTTTATTTATATAAATTGCAAGAAGAAAGTTTGAAAATCAATTTAAGTATCGATAAATCTTTATATTAATTTAATATTAAAAATTAAGTTTATTTTAAATTGAGATATTATAGCAGGAAGTAAAAAAGTCTTTAAATAACGATAAAGGAAAATCTTGATTAGTCTAGATTTATACAAATGCGGTTCAAACTTGGCAAATTTCCCACACCAAATCCTGTTCTTCGGCAGACAAGGGCATTTAAGATAGAAATTACTCAGGATAAACGTCCATGGTCCAGAAACATGAAATCGTACCCAGCAAAGATCAAGCGATTTCCTAATAAATCCTAAGTCGTTACTTGGCATTTGAAGTAGTTGTGGATGTAGGCTAGTCTGAATTGGCCGGGTCACATTCAATAGATTATCTGACCAACCATCGTGTGGAGATCATTGCAGCAACGATTGGATTCCTCAGAATAGTAAAATGAAACCGTATAGAACCCTATCTGCGGAGATTGCTTTGAGAGAGGGATGCGACATAATGTGTTTTCCACATCTATTTCCATTATGAGGTTAGATATACTGTGTACCTTCTATTCGATAGAAATACAATAGCGTCGACATTATTATATTTTCTGTAACGTATCTTTTTCCAAGTAAGTAAACTATTCGCTCGGGTAAACAATATTGAAAATATTTTTATGTGCCATCAAAAAACTATTTTTTATATGTTCATATGTTAAAACAAAAAAAGAAGAAGTGTGATTTGATTAATGGTAGCTGATGTTATTGCACCTAAGAAAATAATATTTTTTGTTTCTAGTAAGGTGATGTTTACAAGTTGAAATAAAGTTTTTTTGTTGATTTATTATATGATCTGTGATGTTACATAAACTATTGTAATGTCAGCCAGTGATAAATTAAAATAAATCGGAAAATAATGCGCTTAAATCTTCTATTAGACTTTAATGCTGGCAGTGACAAACAACAAGTCAAATTCTAGTAACATTTAAAAAAGGATAATAATTTAAAAAAAACGAATAATGGTGTTTGCATAACATACGCATTTATGTATGTATTTACAATTATTAATAGTTATTTAAGCGTTGCTGGAGCTGAAATTGAACTAGGAGGTTTCTATGCATATTTAATACTTTATGTATATTCTTGGACCCAGATTAAATTTACTTAGGGTATAATTCCTACATTCGACATTTCCATTATACACAAGGTGCGAAAAACCTAATTGATCGATATTTTAAACACTGAAAGCAGTAAATAAAATAAAGTTAGCAAGTTTTTCTCAATCTTCTGTTTTAATTTATGTATGTAGCTGTACGTGCTCATAGAATTCATCTTCTAGTGTACATGCCTTGCTGAATTCAAAATAATAAAGGATTTTTTAGAACAATTTCTTACTCATACTAAACATTCTTTCATAATCATCTAACTTCTTTGTTCAAGTTACAAACAAGAACGTGTTGTTTATCTCAATTAAAGATATCGCCAGTAATAGATTGATGGTCTTCAATATTAATGTTTGAAATAACAAATCTTGACTACCGTAAAACGGGGTCAGTTCGGACAGATTTCACGCTTTTTTATTCACTGCTTTCTTTTTAAGGAGTAAAGAAAATTGAAAACAATATTTTAAACTTTCTGAGTTTCCGTGGAAGTCATCCCTATGAAATCATTTTTGAGGAGATGGTACATTTCTTTTTGCACCTTAATTAAGTTTGTCCGAACCGACCCCGATTTCCGGGACGAGCTACGACAAAGTATTTTTTTCATAAAATATTTGCAAGTGTGGACGAGTTTTACAGATTTCTTGGTAATTCTTTCCTTTTATCAATCAGGGAATTTTAAAAACGTAGTAAATTTGTATGTATACCATATAACTATCCTTTCGGTCATCGTTAAGTTTGTCTAAGATAACCCCGGCATTCGGAAAGAATTACAACCGAACACTGACGTGCCAGGTAAACACAAAGTCCCGTATTCAGATCTTCCTGCTTTAAGTAAATTAAGGAGATCAAGGTTTACTTCATTCAGTTTTTAAAACTTTCTGAACAGGAAATATTTAAACAAACTGAGTAGGTACCTGATGAAACACGTTTTCTAAGAAAACAAGTCTCTAACAAAGACCAATGTTGTTTAACAAGCCATAACAGTGTTAAGCACTTGACTTTTGCATAAGATTGAGGCCATTTGAAAAAATCATACTACACGTCTTCCAAGCTTTTTATGATGGTTCACACTATGTCTAAACTCACCCCGAAAAATATTGTAAATGTATATTGTATGTATATGCAATTTTGAAATTCTTATATATTAACATCTACTTCCCGTCCTTCACGTAAAAGTTACACCACTGGCCTTAACTACACAAAAGCCAAACTGAGTTTGTGTTCTTTTTTACAAAAGCTGTGT
>VTPC01004672.1:29322-54039 GCA_011009095.1 Ignelater luminosus
AACTAAAAAATAAGTAAAAAGTACTTTAAGAAGTAGTGAATAGTGAGGGAAAAGTTACACATTCCAACATATTTCAATTTAATTTGTGCCTTAAAATATGTACATATTAAATATGATTAGGCTATGACAATGATAGACGGCAAAGTGTGCAACGCTATTACTGGAACTAAATCTACTCTGCGTTGCTATCTCTGCAACGTAACGTCAACTCAGTTTAATGATATCGACGCAATGTTGAAGAGGCCACTGAACATCAAACATTACAAGTTAGGTCTGTCAACTCTTCACGCTTGGATTCAATGTTTCGAATGTTGTATACATCTGTCATACCATAAGAGTACACAAAAGTGGCAAGCGCGTACGACTGAGAACAAAGCAGCAAAAGCAAGATTAACATTAAAAAGTTTCGCGAATATGCTGTAGAAACAGCCAGATATTTTGTAAAAGAGTACGCATGCTACAAAATGGCAACAGGAGTCCGCAGGCTCTTAATTTATGGACCTGACATAATAGATTCTGCTATAGTACCGATTGATAAACTTTCGGAAGAAGCACGGGAATCAACGAATAAATTGATTAGAAGATATCGCTAAAACTTCTTTCGGAAATATTCCCGTGTTAAAAACTTAGAAGCTGTGTTTCGAAGACTCTTGGCAGCAACGGATCCGTACGTTGCATCTTTGCGCAAACCGCCTCAGAAGAAACTCAAGAGCTTGCTGCCGGATGCGATTGACCTGTTACGTCAACCGAAAACACGTGAGGATGAAGTTGACAAGAATGAAGTTGACGAGGATGAAGTTAACGAAGATGAAGTTGACGAGGATGAAGTTGACGAGGATGAAGTTGACAAGGATAAAGTTGTCGAGAATGAAGTTGACAATGATGAACATGACCTTATTTGAGATTCAGATGATGCCACGAACACAGAAGAAGAAGAAGGAAATGTTTGAAATTTTCAGTGTAATGTTCCGTAATTTCACGGTGTTTGTAATTTCCTTTAAATGATAGAATACATTTATATCGTGTTTACAAATTATTTACCTTGGTGCTCATTAAAAGGTTCTAAGTGCTGAGACCTTTTTAATGATTATAGAAATGTACATTTATTTTTTCCCAACAAACTTCTTTGACCTATAAACAATATTTCTCAATTATACACAACTCTTTAAGAACACAACACTCTTTCTCCGCTTAATTTTAGTTGTTTTTATAAATTTGGTCCGCCATATTGGATTCGCCATTTTGCATTTTTCAATGTTGTTATCAGATTCGTAATCAGCACGCTCAATAACCTATCAATATCAATTTTTGTCTACTTTGGATAGCATTTTGAATTTTGGCCAGGTTTTTGCGATTTCGTACCATAGTGGGGGGTTTACGGGCCGGCCGTTCGGGCCTATTGGGACATTCGGACTTTTCGGGCTGATCAAAGAGTTAACGGATGATCTTAGGCTGCGTCAGATTTATTCCTAATTGGGCCGGGCTTGAGAATCTCCAGGTGTATTAAGAAGGTCTTACTTAGACTAGTGAATACTATTTCTTGGTCCACATGGTCCATTATCAAAAAGTACTTGTGTCTTACATTATTAGTTTAGTACCGCGTTAAAACCAGCATCAACATGGCAACAGTGCCATGCTTTTCTAGAGCATTGGTGTAGAGAATCGAGTCGCCTTTGACAGTAAAAAGAAAACCAGCAGTTTTCAGACTGTGGAGTCCTAAGGGGGCGCGACCTATTTGATAGGAGGGCGCGTGATTACTAGAACACCAAGAAAATGTTCTGAAAAATAGCAGCAACAATAACAGATACTTTACCAAAACTGAAATTATCATATGCAAACAGTTTTTTAATAATAATATTAATAATGTAATATATAGTGTTAGTAGCTTTTGTGTGCCTGTTTTAATAACAAAATTTCTTGAAACTTAAACATACGTACAAATAGCAGTCTCCGCAGTTACCTTGTCGAACCTTTTTATTGTTTGCTCTCCTTAACAGAGCACTTTTGATAGAGGTGGGTTTGGTTAAATCGTCCTATTTTGGTCTGGGGAATACATGATAGGGCGTTGTACAGACCTTTTAGGGACACCCTGTATATTATCCAAGCTGTTCAAGATGTTTTTTTGGAGCATCAGAAATTTTGCACAACTTTTACAATCGACACCTTCGGTGATGACACATTAGCACCATTATTTCATCCTCATTATCGTTCTCTTCAGCTCCTCTGGCACCGGTATTAATTGCTCGTTTTGAATGCACAGAAGTAACAACATCGTCACCTGAAAATGTTTCTCTTCGTTGACACCCACATAATCTTCAGAATTAACATCCATTTCCGCAATTCAAAGTAGAGGATTGCAATTATTTTCAACACTGTCAAAATCAGTTCTTTTATGCCATTCGTTTATTAAAAGTTGGCCAACGTCATCAAATTTGTTTTGAACTTAAGATCACTGTATGTTAAACACAATTTGTTTTTTTGCTGTCACGTTTTGCAAATGTAGTTCATTGGTAATCATTCACTGCTAATCATTATTTTTGAAAGAAAACTTTGTTGGTAACTGCTCCTTCAACTGCGCATAACACCTTGATCTATTGGTTGTTACTTGAAACTTGTATTAGGAGGCATGAACATCAGCTTAATAAATTTGGTTTGACCTCAGGGTGCTCTGGACAATTATCTACCCGTAATAGAATTTTATGCTCTTTTTATTCTCAATTCATCGTTGCAATTGCATAAAATCGGATATCATCTACACACTTTTTTAAGTGTATTTTACAGGCAACTGCTTGTTGCAAAAACTGGTGTTTGTGACTTGCCAATAATCAGCAACATCCTTTTTTCTGTGCCTGTAAAATTTGCCAAATTCCTGGTTTTTCCTTTAGACAATTATCCGCTAATGCAATCTGCGCGCTTGAATATCAATGTTTTGTTGAGCATTAGTTTGTAAAATAGGCTCATTTGATCCGCATTGAAAATGTTACAATCTTCATGATTGCTGAGAGTAATTTGAAATCTCTATTTTTCATTTTGCTTCCCAAATCTTCTGCCTTTGATTGTGATAAAGCACCGGTAATCGTCGCACTTTTACCTTTTTGCTAAGAAAACCATAACCAAGTCCTTCATTTACTTCAATGTGAGGTAATTTTCTAAGTTTCTTAGCACCGGGATTTTTTTCTTCATAATTGTTATCTCTTTCTTTCTAAATCGTATAAACTGTTGACTTATTTAAACTAATTTTCTTACGTACATTACTTTGTTTGGGACCACTTTGTAATTAACAATTTCATTCTTCGCAAAGTAAAAGCTTTACGCTTTGCTTTATGACTATTACTTTACAAAACTATAAACTGTAATCAGTAAACACCGCAAAACCAACTGGCAGACGGTTCGGTGTAACGTCACTAATGAATAAGGCGAACTGACGGTGAAGTGATACGAAACAAAAACACTAGGCTACAGTAACAAAGAGGCTTCTTGGGAATTCTCATTTCAAGTTTCTGGTGTCGCGACACATTTCACGATTTGAAAAGTAAAATGTGGTTTATTATAAAACGAAAATTCAATATACAAGAGTTCATTAGAAGCAAAAAAAAATGCTTTCAACTTACAAACGATTTCAAAGACAGTTCATAACAAACAAGAGTTCAATACAAACGAATTCATCTCTATTTGACATTTATAAACTTAAACGAGGTTTACTACAGCGTACCTCCGAAAAGCGTATGAAAAATAAGGAGAAATAGAGAAATATCAACAGTACTGCGAAATAACTTGTAAGTAGATAGTATACCATCCTTGATACTTTACTACAAGATATCTCTTTCTTTCTTTTTATTGACTAATTTGTTTTCATATTATTTTTTTATTTGAGTTCTACGCTTTGATTTTAGTTAGGACCTACATTAGTTCCAAATGCATAAAAATTATTTCATTTAGCTTAATACATCTCTGCATCTCTTCCAGAATATTCCACGTAAGATCAAACTGGCGTATAATGATAAACAAGTAAACCAACTCTTACAAAGAGCGGGAAAGTAGTTCCGAAACAAAACCACAGAATTCCGTGATAAAAAGTTGATGTTAGATGGTATCTTAAGGCGATCGAACACGCACGCCAAATGAATAAAAGTAGCGACATCTGTTTGAACATATCCGTATTATTACCTACCTACCTATTAGTTGAAGATCATCGGACGGTGTTTGAAAAGAAGAAAGGATTTTTAGAGTTGGTTTACTTGTTAATCACTCTACGCTACGCTCCTCTAAGCATTTTATGTGTCTAAAACAGTTTTAAAAATGTTTTAGAATATTTAGTTGTGGTGATGTCTATTTGTTTTTGTTTTCCTTATTCTAGCGTATGTCAGAAAGATTCTATTAATGTATGTCCTAGAACACACTGAAGTTGATTTAACTTAAAATGTATTTTTATATAAACATGCTAATTATGTAACGTACGCTGCTCAAAATTTATTACATTCAACTGAAACCGCTCTGCATAGGTTTAGGCTCCATTTTAAAGCAGTACGTCTACAAAAGCATGCAAATCTGTAGGCATGTGAAAGCCATAAAAAAAATCAAAGCTCCAGCAGAAAACAAAAATAGTGAAACATCGTGTCACCTTTTTCAAGGTATTTGGCCAATTATGTAGTTTATTCGTTTATTGAGTTTTAAAATCTACATATGCGTCATTCATATTTGGTTGCTTGTATGAGACAATGAATAGATCTTATCTATGTCTGGCCCTCCATAAGCGATCATAGTTCTAATTTGTAGTTTTTGGGCTACCATACCATGGTAGGTTAGTCATTGATTGTAGAGATGATACTATGACATACAAGAAAGATGGTATGAATAGCATCGTACTTTCTAGTAAGTGATGGAAAAGCCAACAAGATTAACAAATGTAAAGGATCACAGTTGAATAAAAACGCTCTTTTCAAATAAATAAATAAACAAGATAACAGCTATAGCAAACACAAATATTTAAAGCCAAATGTTGCCCCTTAACTTTTCTTAATTTAAAGGTTATTAATTGGTTGTAAAAGGATTCAAGTCATCCAATCCTTTCTTCAAACTGGTATAGAATTCTTCCTCCAATAGATTTTCGATTAATTTAACGGTAGAAACTTCTGAATTGGAAGAAATTTTTCTGGACACAGTAGAGATCCTTTTCGGACAGGAGTCGAAAACTGAAACTTTTACTGGTTTCATGGTAGACCACACTGTGGGAGAAATACATAGAGCTGATTCAACACTTTACTAGGAGTCGTACCTTTCGTCAGCAATTATATATTCTAGCAACTTATGTGATACTTAATATTTGTCTAGACCACAAGACGGTAAGTTAATTGTATATTTTTTATTGTAGATCACAGGTTAATTGCGGAACTATATTAGGTAATTCAATATAAATAACTCGACCCGAGACGTAGGCGTTGCAAGACTTTGGGAATAATTGAGCGACAGCAATCAGAATTATATACGTTCAGAAAATTATTTGTTTTGGGAAAATAGTTTTGAATAAATATTCTAAGATTTCTTTCAGCAAGTTTAACTCCAACTGTTTGTATACAAAGAGATCTAGTGGACTAAAAGTAAAAACATTCCGGAGATGTCAGTTTCTTGTGTAAAATTGTGTTGAAGAGCTTTTCATTCTTCTTCGGTTTCTCCCGGGAAAATTCTTTAAAACAATTTTCATGTTTTTACATGTTATTCTAGATTACCAAGGGATAAGTACACCTTTTTATATACAAATCTGTCCATCTACCCCATGCATATCTCGTAAACTGTGTCTACGTACTGTAGTAAAATATTTTATGTTGCATTTCGTATTCAGCTTGAACAACGGTTGCGCTGGAGACTAATTTATCATCAGCATTGTTATTATGTAAAAAATACACACATGAGAATGTTGTTCTTGCTTGTAACTTGTCAAGACATATTCGTATATCGTTACAGACAAATTTGGTATTTACTCTTCACACACAATGAATGAAATGTCTTTCCATTTTGAGTTGCATAGATCTTTTTATATCTTTTGCCTGATCATAAATTATTTGTTTTTGTTGAGATTGAAACACTAGAGTGTCAAAGGAAAGAAAAATACAAATAAGAAAACATTTTAAAGTATTTGTATGTAACCAAAGAAGATTTTAGTAACTGATAAAGCAAGAATTGATACAACATAAAAAGTAGATTTAAACATTAAGGCTAAAATATGAAAGATTGTAATTAGAAAACTTTTTAAAGCCGATTAAAACCTAATGACTTCTTAATTAAGTGTCGCGTCAATTTTTTTGTCAAGCAGCAATCAGTTTTTATTGAATGGAAATATTTCAAGGGGTACTTTGGAAATTCAGTTTACTAATAACGCTTCTATTATAGCAACAATCTAAATTTGTTTTTCTTATTATTCGGAAATTAAGTGGGCGATTCCATTCATTTATAGAATGTTGCCGTATTACTGAAAAGAGTGAACAGGTTTTGAATTCTAAAAGTAAATCAGAAGTTTTTATATTGTGCGTTAACGCATTAACCAATTTTTCTAATGCTTATAAAAATTGTTTTATGACAGTTTTTGTAAATATACAAAAACCAACTATGCTATTTTCTGAACACACTCAGTAAACAAAACTGAAAGTGTTGTTCGACAAGACAAGCCCATACTGAGATAATAGCGACTTTTATGGTATACACGTTTAATGTCACAGCTTGAGATCTTGAAGCCAGTACATGCATAAGTTGCTATTTGCAATTATGTTTCTTTTTGTTTTCATTTGTTTATTCGCTCATGTACATAAACGTCATGCGATTTCAGAAGTTGTCGTGTGTAAGGATAATTAAACCTGCTATTAAATTTTAATTATATGCCATGGAAATCATTTCAGTGGTAAACGTTAGATTTTTTAGAAGCTAAATAAACATACTCATTTTAAATTGTAAAGGACCTTATGAGATATTATCTGACTAGATTCCTATAATAAATAACGATATTTTGTTTGCAACTTTCTTTTAAATAATTCATATGTTGTATGTTTTGCAGAACTTTTACACGCTCATAAATCAATCAGCAAAAACAAAAAGGATTCATAAGAGATTACTTTAACGGCAACAAAAGAATTATATTGTACTCTTGAAGTTTGTCAGACTACTTTTAAAACATATCTCGTAATTTCTAGTTTTTGCATGAGTTCAATTTTAATGGGTACATTACCTGAATTTATATAAATTTTCTTTCAAGTATTTGCTGTCTACATACTGTTTGTCACATTTCTGCAGATTGTAGAATTAGAACTAAAAAACTTCCAAACCTAATCCGGTACCTTTTAACACTAATAACGATGTAAAAAGTCTTGCTAAGAATATATTGCTAGCAACCTGAAAGTAAAGTATTTACGTGTTGTAAAAGCAGGGAGATTTTTAGTGGGTTCTATTAAAGGAATATTAAATGCATAAATTTACTAAATGTTTCAATTAGGTTTACTACAATATTTAAATGCATGAGACTTAAATTAATAACGACCAGTGTAAATAAATTATTTTCATGTGCAGTTGAATTTTTTTTATGATCAAAAATGAAAGTTAGACATTTTCAATATAACTTTTATAAGGCTGTGTGTAATAAGTCACAATGCTTCGCAAGCAATTAAGTTTCCCAAAATGTACTTCAAAGTTTTGTAATATAAAATTAAAAAACACTTCTCTTGTACTTCAAAAGGATAAAGACCATCATATATTCATCTTCGCGCAAAATAAGGTAAAGTAGCATTTCTACTTTTTCATCAAATATTCAAAGCTAATATCCAAACAATTAAAATCTGAGTGAGAGATGAAATAACTAAATTTTCACATTCCTATCATACAATAATTAAAATCTAATTTACCTAAGTAATCCTATACTAACGTTTGTTTACATTCATTCTTATGTGATTGAATTTTTAGGTTCTGTCACGTCAGAAGACCTTATTCTTATTAAATCATAACCAGCATTTTTATTCACACTGTTTGACCAAGATGGTATATTGTTGATGGTTACACAGATCAATTACCTTTTGAAGTCCATACCATTCAAAATTACCTCCAAATGTGTAATTTAATGCAAAAAAGCTTTGCTCAAGAGCAACACAACTAAGTGGTATGTGTTTTGAAGCACTAATTAAAAGTCTTAAGCTGTTTTTATCTGGAATGTAGAATGCGTTGCTTGAATTTCCAAAATAACTAAACTGCGTTCTTGGTGTAATAGATGAGCTGTCTTGAAACCCAGGCGTACAGGATTACCCTTTTGTTTGCGAGTCTTAACATGTTAAAGTTTGAATCCAAATTTAGTACAGTAACAGATAAGTTTTTATGGACTATCTCAGTACAGATGGTGTGACTTGTGATTTTTAAAACTCATTGTACATCTCATTGAAGAAGACTGTATACAGAGTTTTATGTAAGTAAACGGGTCATAACTTAGCCCGTTTAATAGAGGAGATATTTGCGATCAAAGTTGGCACTTTTACATGCTTTGAATGTACCTGAGATACTACCTTAAGACCTTTTCCCATATTTTCTTCCTTTAAAACATTAATACTCAAAGTTAACTAATACAAACTAAGAGTGCCAATTGTGAACTGTTTTTGCCCTATTACTTGAACTAAAATGTTGTTAGATTCTAAATTATTAAGACCATTTTTATAATTTTAATGAGAAAGAATTTGCTTTAAAACATCGTGACGATTTGAGTATCTCTAGGCCTCCTTAGTTACTGCTATGGGCGTTTACTTACATTACACCCTGTATAATCTTTTTGTAGGCTTGTATGAAACTTGCAATTTTTGTTGATGTCAGTCAGAGATAAAGTCTACGAGACAGTTGAGACTCGCCGCGACATTGTTTTTGGCTTGGTGAATTCATATTGTGTTCTTAAGTGCTTTTTTGTTGGCAGTGTAATAAAGATTTCCTTTTGTTGTATAGAACCTTCGGCTTGTTATAATCTCTTAGAAGTAGGGACAAGTGATAATTAACAACTGACGCCTACAATGGATTTGACAATAACTATTCAAATGGAACTAAATTTTTGTTTCTTCGTCTAAAGTTTGCTAGCAAGTATTCTTTATATTATATGTATACAGTCCCGTAACCGGGAAGAGGGAGGCATTCCTGTCATGTATGCTTATAAAATATCCTTTGCTTCTGCTTTTATAATAAAATGCACTTTTTTAATTTCAATAATTAAATTTAGATGTTGCTTGTAGATTACAAAATTACTTAACAAGTTTTTAGTTTCTAATTTTTAATTTTGTATTATTGTAACGCGTCACCTCTCGAATATGCTAGAAAATGTCCCGAACAGTCGCGAACAAGCTGGCTGAACGTGTTGAAGAAGTCTCGAACTATCCAGAGCTGCTCACTGTCGAATGTGCAGGAAAATGGCGGAGATCTTCTAGCCCCATCGAGAACTAACGCGGGAATAAATATAAGGTTGCGTTGATCGAGCCAAGGCAGTTCTACAGTCAATCAGCTAGTAGTTACGAACGAAATAAATGTTAATTAGTGAAAAAAAATCCTTCTGTACATCATTAAATAATTTAGTGTAAATAAATTCTGGAAATAAATTGTAATAAACTAAGTAAAAATAAATATTAAAAATAAATACACGTTTTTGTCAAAACGTAACAGTGGTGTCAGGTGTGGGGTTTAAAAATTTAAAACAAAAATAAATTGTGAATGCCTACCACAAGATCTGCCTCAGCTAAAATGGATAACGAATTAATTAAGATGTTACTAGAAATTAAACAGGATATGAATTCAAATACGGAAACTATAAAAAGTGAAATTAAAGAGGAAATAAATAACGTGCAAAGTGGACTTAAAGAAGAAATGAATACAATGAAAGAGGAAGTCGATGGATTATATCAAAAATACACGAACTACAACAAAAGTTTGCTATGTTCACTACGGGTCAAGTCGTGGAAGAAAGTGTAGACGCTCGCAGCGAGGTACCTGAAGATATACAACTTCCACCTGCGGAACGGGTGATCCACGAACAACCCTTGGCGGTTATGGGAAGCAATGGTACGCCGAAAAATCATGTTCAGCCTCCAATTTTCGATGGAAAGATAGCCTGGTCCACTTATTTGATGCAGTTTGCAGCGGCTGCTGTTACTAATAAGTGGACTGAAAAAGAAAAGGCAGCGTCTCTGATAGTGGCTTTACGTGGAGATGCCTTGGATGTGATACGTACGGTTCCGTATCACTTGCGAGAAAATTTCAAAGAGTTAGCATCACGATTAGATATGCGTTATGAAGATAAACGCCTCCAGCAAGTATACTACGCGCAACTGAAAAGTAAAATGCAGAAACCTGGAGAGAGTTTACAAGAACTCCAAGCGGACATAGAGCGTTTAATCCAGAGGCTCCGCAGATCTTTCTTGAGCAGCTGGCTGTCCAAACCTTTATCGACGCGGTTCGAGATTCTGAAACCCAACAAGCTTTGAGACTTGTGCGTCATGTAAAATTGGAAAGTGCTTTGGCGCACGCGCTCGAGTTTGAAGCAACCAAGAGAACATCCCATGGTCATGTCCATGTGCGAAGTGCCGAGGCAGAAGATATGGAGGAAACGATAAAACGAATGATGAAGCAAATGTTTGAAGAGCAGCGACCAAAGAAAGTAAGACAACAGTGCTGGAAATGTGGTGAGCAGGGTCATCTTAGAAATTATTGCATCAAGAGTGGTGCAGTTAGGAATAACCAGGATCAAAAGAAACTAGTGCGAGTCAATGTAAAAGGGCGAACATCGACCTCCTTAAGTCATGTCCCGGAAACTACCCTCCAAGTGGCTTCGTTACGGTATCAACCAGACAGCTTTTACATCGATGAGAGTATTTTCGGGAAGACGTGTTCGTTGTTGATCGACACGTGAGCAACAAGGACAATAATCCGTCCTGATATTGTTGAAGATAGAGAGTTACAGCCATCAAGAGTTCGGTTGAAGACCGCTACAGGTGAGCATACCGATGTTCGTGGGGAACTGATGGTGGAAATGGGAATTGGTTTCAAGAGTACAGTGTGGTGACCCATAAGATCAATACGGGAGACGTCCAACCGATACGACAACGTCCAAGAAGGTTACCATGGGCGAAACGAGAAGAAGAGGAAAAGATTATCGAAGATATGGCTAACCAAGGTGTCATCAAACCTTCAAACAGCCCTTGGGCATCACCCGTCGTCTTGCTAAAGAAGAAAGATGGTAGCACACGATTTTGTGTCGACTACAGGCAATTAAATAGCGTCACCAAGAAAGACAGCTATCCGTTACCCAGAATTGATGACACTTTGGACACTGTCTGGTTCTAAGTGGTTTTCCACCCTGGATATGAAGAGTAGGTATTGGCAGGTGGGAATCGAACCACAACATCGAGAGAAGACTGCTTTTACTATTGGTTCTGGCCTATGGCAGTTTACCGTTATGCCATTTGGTCTGTGTAACATTCCACCAACGTTTGAACGATTGTTGGAGTTGATCCTGAGAGGCTTGTCTTGGAAGACCTGTTTAATTTACGTCGACGATATTATTGTAATTGGTCGAACGTTTGAGGAACACGTTAAGAACTTGGAAGATGTGTTTCTGAGATTACCTGAAACAAATCTGCAGTTGAGTCCAAAGAAGTGCAATCTGTTCCAGAAAGAGGTCAAATATCTTAGTCACCTGGTATCCGAAGATGGAGTAGCGGCTGATCCTGATAAGATTCATGCGGTCCAAGAATGGCCCCACCTAAAGGATAAACACGAGCTTCGAAGGTTTTTGGGTTTGTGTACTTACTACCGGCGATTCTTCCGTGGGTTTGCAGATATTGCGAAACCTTTGATAAGATTGACGGAAGAAGAGAGAGATTTTCAATGGGACGATTGTAAACGAGCCTTTAACGATCTTAAACAAACTTTAGTGACAGCTCCGATCTTAAGCTATCCCAGACCGGACGAGCGATTTTTGCTAGACACAGATGCTAGCAATGTCGGAATACTCGCCGTCCTCTCCCAAGTTCAAGATGGGCAAGAGAAGGTCATCGGCTTTTTTAGCAAGGTTCTGTCCAAGCCGGAGCGTAACTACTGTGTGACCCGTCGAGAATTGCTTGCAGTCGTCAAGGCCATTGAGCATTTCCATAAGTACCTCTATGGCCGAAACCTGTTGAGAACCGATCATTCTGCACTTTAATGGCTGCTGAAGTTTAAAAATCCGGAAGGTCAAGTGGCAAGATAGCTCGAAAGGCTCCAAGAATATGATTTCGAAACCGAACATCGAGCTGGGCGTAGCCATCACAACGCTGACGCTTTATCTAGAAGGCCATGCCCCGACGATTGCAAACACTGCCCGCGAATCGAAGCTAAACATGGTGAATACCAAGTACGACGCACCACAGTTGTTGATGACCATTGGGAGCCCGTGGAAACTCAGAAAGGCCAAGAAAGCGATCCTGACTTACGCTTGGTATTGGAGTGGAAGGCACAGGGTCGCAGACCGGCTTGGGAAGAAACAGCCAGATAAGCCCCGACTGTGAAGGCGTATTGGGCATAGTGAGACTCACTGAGGGTTCAAGATGGTCTCCTAAAGAGGGTTTTAGAAAACGAAGAAGGAACTGAAATAAGAATGCAGTTAGTGATTCCCAAGAACAGGGTTCCTGAAGTGTTGCAACAATTGCATGGTGGGCCATCGGGAGGCCATCTGGGAGTTAAGAAAACACTGGCGAAGATTCGGGAACGGTTTTATTGGATGAACTGCAAGGAAGATGTCAGGGAATGATGCAGACGGTGCGAAGTTTGTGCAATCAGTAGTGGGCCACTTGGTAGGAAGAAGGCCCCGATGCGACAGTATAAAGTCGGTAGTCTATTTGAAAGAATCGCCATAGACATTGCGGGTCCATTTCCAGAGACGGAAGCAGGAAATAAATATATTTTGGTGGCCATGGATTATTTTAGTAAATGGACAGAGGCATATGCTCTACAAAACCAAGAAGCGGCTACGGTTGCTGACGTGCTGGTAAAAGAATTCTTTAGTCGTTTTGGTGTCCCACTAGAATTGCATTCCGACCAGGGTAGGAACTTTGAGTCGGCACTGTTCCGAAAGGTTGTGCGAATCATTGGGTATCAGAAAAACGAAAACCACACCGTTGCACCCGCAGTCGGATGGAATGGTGGGGAAGTACTTGTCGAAGGTGGTGCCGGAGCATCAGCGCGATTGAAACTAATACCTGCATCTGTTTCTAATGGCAAACCGCTCGGCTGTACAAGAAACAACGGGTCAAACCCCAGCTGCAGTGTTGTTCGGGCGCGAAATTCGGTTAGCATGTGATCTACAGTTTGGTTTAAAATCCAGTGAAAATGACGTGGTCCGTGATGATTACGTTGATAACCTTCGTAAGAAGTTAAACTCTATTCATGAAAATGTTCGTCGTAATATTCAGATGGCCAGTGACAAGATGAAAGAGCGATACGACATTAAAACCCAAGCAGGAAGGTATCAACCTGGAGATCTAGTTTGGCTCTATCGTCCTCAAAGACGAAGAGGCTTGTCTTCAAAGCTGCAAAGAACATGGGAAGGGCCCTACAAGGTCATTAAACGAATAAATGACCTGATATACCGTATCCGAAAACCACCAAGAGGAAAAATGATGGTTGTGCACACCAACACGTTGGCTCCGTATGCAGGCGGAAATGAAGTCGATATAGAAGAACCAGAGACCGAAATACAACCCGCAGCGGTTGTAGCAATTGAAGATCAGAGACCTTCGTTTACTGACTTTATGACCTTGTACTCAAATGGTAGGAAAGCTCGTTTTGGTGTTGTTCATGAGCAACAAAGAAACCTGTTTGAAGTTCCGGAAAAATACTCTCTAGCTCACTGCGTAGCGAAAGATTTGAAGATGTCCCGAGGTATAGCTGTCGACTTCAAGTTCAAGTTTGGTCGCACGAGAGAAATATATTTACAACACCCCGAGGTAGGAAAAACCTGCTGTCTACAAGACCAGAGACGATTTCTATATTATCTGGTCACGAAACCTCGTTCATGTGAGAAGCCGCAGTATAAGGCTTTGTGGAAGGCTCTTCACAACTTGAAGATACAGCTCCAAGCGCACGCGGTGAAGAAATTAGCTATGCCGAAAATTGGGTGTGGTTTAGATCAGCTGGATTGACATACCGTGCGTAATATGTTGGAAGTAATATTTCAGGACGCCGGTGTGGAAGTACTGTTTTGCAGTTATAATCCCGCAACATCCTCCCAGAAGTGTCAGAAAACAGTGGATTGTTTCTTTTTTAAAAACTCGAGGTGTACTAGGGGTTTGGCATGCAAGTACCGTCATAATCCAGACGCCATGGCCATTATGTTTGTTCACTAGCAACAAGTAACTGTTATATCTTAGCCAGATCTATCCAATTCTGCCCCCAATGTCTTTTTTACCTAGTCTTCTTTATTTGATTCGCTTTCTGGTATTATTTTCATTCTGTCCAGCAACTATCTATATTTTTTTCTTTTTCGTTTGCCTTCTGGTTTCTTGATTATTGCCATGTCTCATTCCTTTCAAAACGTTAAGGAAAGGTGGTTTTTAGTGTGTCATTTATTATATTTGCATCTAGGTGTTCTTCGAGAAATCGAATTCAATATTTGTGTCTGATCTAGAGGCATGACATCACTTTTACAAAATCCCAATTTTATATTGGAAGCTACATTTTCTTTGAAGTTTCTTAGAGTTCTGGTAAACAGTCTGAAGAACTAACTTTTTGGTAGGCAGGGTCCTCTCTGTCAGTAGTGAAGGGTACCGCATCAAGCAGTTTTCTGTGGTCTAACATGTGCAATATCTAGCGGGTAAGTTAGGAGGGTAAAATTGCTGGAAAAAATTGCGATTTTAATATTTTTATCCTGGTACAGCTGTACAGTTTATTCAACACAGTTATTAGGAATTATAGAATCAAACTACCTACTCTGGCTACAAAAGAATCGGGTACCTGTTGGGGAACCTTTTCCTCTAAGTAGGCTATAAACTTTTAAATTTTTATACAACGTAGCAGGGTAGCATAGTTTTATCAGCAGAAATCCCAAACTTACTGGAACAACTGATTTTGTTCTGTTCATTACCGTTTTGGAGTATTTAGAACCCTTTTTAGTAAGTATTTTTGATTACTCTGGGTTGTTATTTGGGTCTACAACGTTTGAAATATTTATTTCTATTGTCTTTTATTTTGGGGTTAGTAGGACACAAGAAAATAGAATGATATCAGCATATAATAATGATAATAATCTTGATTCTAACCTAGTAGCCTTAAAATAAAATAAATTAAAAATAAATACTTTGTGTCCAATCGGTCGGTGCGGCGTCCAAATAAGCTCGGGCCCAAACGGCCGGGGCCCAAACGTTCTCGCGCCCAAATGTGCCCGCGTCCAATCGGGTTATAGATATTATTTTCATCATAGTTACTGTTGAATACTTCTCTCTAGAACCTAGATTATCAGAACAGTCATTTGTAATGCCAGAACAAAAATTTGCGCTACACGGTTTAATAATTCTGCAGGTTTGATTTTATGATGCCTCATAAAGAACCAGCATATTGCCTTTACATTTTGGTGGCACCTTTCTGATGATACCTGAATAACCGCTCACTGTTATACCTATAAGTCATATAGGTTTATGGAATAACACCATTTCGTATAGACCTATAATCGCTTTACAATAGCAGCTTTTCCTTGACTCGAAAGAACAATTTGTCCTTCCCACTTCCAAAGTTTCCTATTTCTTTTTAATCCCTTTGAAACACTGAATATGAAATTGAATGATTTCTTGATCCTTGCTAGGACCATTATTATTGACTAAAGTCAAGGTCACTAATAATAATACTCTGTGGCAAACAGACAAAGTCTAAAGGGTCATTAAGGCCCATTCCGTAAAATGTCTGCTAAAATTATAATATTAGAACACCATCATTTGTGAAAATCACGGTAGCAAAATTTAACAGAGTTGTTAAAAATAACAGAAGAAGTTTCCTTAAACACAGGGTGTATTCAGCAATTACGTGCTAGTAACTTGCACAAAATTAAAGTTGCACTTAAACTTTCTACCTTATTCATTATTCTGTTTTAAGGTACGTTTCAGAATCCGTATTGGTAGATAGTAGGCTATCCACTATACATTACATGAAAACTTCAAAAATATAGCTAAAGTCATCCTTATTAAGTTAATCTGGTTAAGAGACTGTGTCGAAATTTCTAAAGCTTATTGTCCAATACAAGTATAAAAATGAAATTGACATTTCTGGGTCTGTACTATCTTTTTTATTCTTTTCAGTTTTTAGTAAGATCAATTATCGGGGAAAATCGTGACTCAATTCTAAATTCTCAATTCCTTCCTGTTGTTTGCCATGGATTTTGTTTTTCTGATCTCTTTTACTTGATTATCTTTCATTTTATATTAAGTCACGATGGAAAATCCAGACTTCATACATCGCATAAACAGGCGATGAACTTAGCTGCAACTCGGTTAGAAATGATGCATAGTTCTTAAACACGGTTATCATAAATTTAGAATCAAAATTTACAGAATTAAGATACCATGATGATGATCTAAAAGTTGACAAAATCATTGTTGATATAGCAACTGAATTAAATGTCGCATTTAAATGGCGTCAGATGTAGAAAATTACAATTAGCTTCAAAACTCGTTGGGTTCGGGTGTTTACATATTACGTGCGTAAGCACACCTCAGTAACCCTTGCTTGCAGATTTATAATAGCAGAGAAATATACTTTATTTAAATGAGGCTGGTGTCTAAGCGTATAATCAAACAAAAGACAATACACATAGTAGTCAGGGCCAAACTATCTTCTCTAGAGTTAGTCTACGGAAAAATTAACAACTTCAAACATCAGTTTTCTAACCAAAACATTTAAATTCTTATTGAATTTCTAAGAAAGTTTCTTAAACTTTCTTAAATACTCCCACTTGGTTAGTTTAAATGAGGGAACTTAATTTAGTGACCTGCCCAAAGCGAAACTTTACTTGCACTTGCATGCACAATATCAGAATTCTTACATTCTGTTATAAGTTCCATCAATTGTACAGCCCAAACAAGTCAGCTATTAACTTAATTATTTTCAACATGTAATTTACTAACAGAAAACAATTTTTGCGTAATACTCCAAGTACAGCTTGCTTGTACTACATATATGATTGTTTTTCCCTTCTTCCTATTTATTTCAAAACACGCTTTTATTGGTCAAGACTTGCAGGATGCAACCTTGGACAATTCTATTCTACGCCCTACTAACCCCTACTTTGATTTATGAACTAGATACTAAGCAGGTACTAAAATTTCTTTTGCTTTAATATATTGAAACCAACAAAGGATACTGCAGATGTACTACTCATGTAGTATTTATGGAATTACTATCATCAAAAATTTAGGAATTTTTATAATCGACACCGTTATTAGGTAGTGATTAAAAAGAAGCAAGCATATCTAAGAATAAGCAGATTGACCAAACGAAAGTATGTTTTGCAGTTTTTGCCCATGGCAAACTTCTTTATCGAGTATTCGTTGCTTTTGCAGTATTTATAGAAACTAGCATTTAATTTAAATTAAATTAAAATCTTGTCCTTTTTCGTTCTCATTACGTATTGTTCTAGCTTTTATAGTTATTTATATAACAAGAATGTAAATGGAAGCTTTTTGACCGAGCAGGAAGTTTATGGTACCAGCGGTAGCGAGTACCATAAACCGTACAAGTTCAAGAAAGACACTTTACACTCGATTTATGTACAATATTTCTTCACAGTCGTAGTTTAAAGAAAATAATAAAAAACAAGCCATTGACGGTAGATTAAAAAATGAAGTTGACCAAAATCATAAGTGCATATCATGAATTCGTTATAACATCGATACGTCTTTATGGCAAATGTTTATAATTGTCAACTTTTGACATTGACAACGAGTTGTAAAGTACCAACTTTAGAGACGGTCGTGCAAAAATTGTTTTATTGTTACGACAACAATAAGGAGATTAATAGAAATTTCTGAGAAGATATTAAAGATAGTTTTCCACTATTTTTTATATTTTTCAATTTGCCAATATAATGTGTACCTTCTATGTAATCTCTTAATAAGCGTGATATTGGTTTCAGGTATCTTGAATTCGAATTCTGGAAAAAAAAGAAATATAATCCCAAAAGCAATATCCTAGAAACGAAATAATTGGAAAAATATTTCTTTGAAAACCTTTCAGAGCAGTAATTTCCTAAAACTTAATTCTACTTCATTTACTTTCTATAAATATTAAGAATATTGGTTTTGGCTCACTATAATATAAAAGAAACATTAAAGTACCTAATTACAAAAAAAATTAGAATGAGATTTTCTTTGAAATGGTATATTTGAGGTAAATTATTTTTTTATAAAACAAATCGGATTATTTTACTTTCTTTTTATTCAGAAAACTTTTTTAAATGAAATTTTATATCTTGCTTAGAAAAGACGTATTATTTTTTGTTCATTTTGTTATAATATACTAGAAAGAATTTTCTGATAAAAGAATTCAAAGAGACTTAAATAGAAATATTTGGCATATACTGGGTGTAAAAATGATTTGGATTGAGAAAGATCAAATAAAAGCATTCCGGGTATTTGCTCCTCTAAAAGAAGAAAATGTAGTGCTTTTTTAACCTTTTTGTTGCTCTTTCGCCATCTACGCTTATCTCTTAACGAGCTTTGCTGTGCTTTTGCGTGCTTATTTAGCTTTTTTGTGATTTTTCGTATACTTTGTCACACTTTTCATGATTTTTTCTGCTTTGTAGTTTTGTTCTTTATCATACTTGTATGTTCCTTAATTCGTCGTCTCTGGCTTTTACATGCTCTTTTGCGTCTTCCATGCCTTATTGAGGATAAACTTATGGGCAGCTACTTCCACCACAGTGAATAACAATACCTTTCATTACAGTGATGTATCTAGAAGTAATGAGCAATAACTTCTCATTATCGTAACGAACTAAGATTGCTTGAGGAATGTATTCATCTCAATGGGTTCTGATGAGATGGCCACCCGACACTATTTATGTTGATCTCATTACCGTCATGAATTGTAATTGCATAGGCAATGAAATTGATGAAACAGATTAGTAAGTCATCTGGCTAGAGAATCTTTCACAGTACTTAGTTTTGCAAAGAAGTTTCAAATATGTTTGGTTTTACTTTTAGTTATAGATTAGATTCTCAATTTCTTTATTTGTACCTTTTAAAATTGCATTGTTTTTATTGCTGTTTAAGGATACGTTTAACGTTTAACGTTTGCACCAGTGACCATTAAAATTACAACGACAAGCAACAACTTGTAAGCATATATTACAATAATTAAATTAAAAAGTTGACTTTTTTACGGTTATCTAACGCTCATAATTAATTCCTCCATATTAAATCAAGACGGTAAACAACTGAATAAACTGAATAAAAGTATCATTTGTTTTAAAGGACAATTAACGCCAAGTAAATGGAGAGAACTTAGAAACAGAACGATATAAACTTTAATTACTAAAGGTAGTACAATAAATTGGAATTCGAACGCCACCAAACCACGTGCACGTTATTTTCTCTATTTTGTTTTTACGTATGGGATGAGAAAGACTTTAATAGGTAATTAAATACGCCGCTCGTAAAACTATCATTAAATACTCGCTTTACTTACTTAATTTAGTATAATATAAAATATTTATCCTACCGTATTTATGATTTTAATTAGTTATCTTTATTTTTATTACTACCATTTTCATACATGTTTAAAATTATGAAAATTGCTGAGAAAAGATCTTTTCACGACCTTGATCATACTAAATGAAGAAAATATATTTTAGGTCCATGTAACGAGCAGTTAAAAACAAGTCTTGAAGTTAATTTACAACATTGTTCGTATTATGCATTCTGACATTGGCTATACTGTAATGTCAGTTACTTAAAAATATTACTCGTGTACCTTTTGTAAGTTTAGAGCCGATAAAAATGCAACCAACGAGCTACACACAATTCTAGTCTTGGTAAGTATACTATAAGTTAAAAAGCACAATAGTGATGATGATAAGCTACCATGTTCTTATAAGTGAAAAAGCTAAATTCTGTAAGTTACTATTATAATAAGTAATCATTCTTTATGTTATACTAACAATAAATTGTCGTTTAAATAATGTCACCTACCTTAAATACCTTTTAATTGATTTTTTTAATTTTGTCTCGGCTTGATTGTGTTTAGTTACAGTAGTATTCAGAAAATTATTTTTTCCCTTCTTTTAGTAGTAATGTCTATCTCGATAAATAATAATTACTTAAACATAAACATTACTTTTATTTTTTGTTAATATAAGTTAACTATCGTAAATGAAAACCCCAGATGCCCACACCCAAAGATAACACTCTTATATTTGTTTAGACTGACTGTCTTCGTGGTTTGATGTAAGCAAATACGTTTAAGTAAATTGGCTGCTGGACAACATTTGTGTTTATTCTGTGTACCACTTCGGTGTATGCAAAGCAAATTATTGGTTTATCTTGGTATATTAAATTGATGATTTCAGTTGAAGGATATTATACTTCCCATATTTTATATTTATCATAAAAAAACTTATGATGAAAATTCTTGCAACTTGAAGTTCTTGCAAAAATTAACAAAGATTCAGATGAAAATTACAAAAACAAAAATAATGTCCAGATCAATAACCAAATATTAATGGTACAAATATGAAACTTTGAACTGCTAGTCGCTGTTTATGGTATTAATAAACATACAGAATTTGAAACGATCACAAAATAAAAGCAAAATATGTTTCAGAAGTCTGTGCGGTAGTTCAATTTATATCGCAGGTCGTGTGTTTGATTAAACAGAATTATTTTCACGTTTTCTAAAATAATCAAGCAAAGGCAATTTGAGTTTTTAAATCACGCATATAAATCTTTGACATTCAATTAGTGTGGCTCTGAGAATTAAGCTCAGATACAGATCGAGTAATAGATATTTTCATCCCAGTTTCCTCAAACGTTTTACAAGGCCAGCAAACGGATTTTACTAAAACATCTTGAGTTTTCCATACTTCAATATAGAATAAAGTACAGTTGCACTAATAATTTCCTATTAAAGTTATTGCAAAGCACAATATTTATACCCTAAGATCAATAAACCGTGGTGTATGGTAAAGTACACAGTGATTTTTTTGTTTTGTTTTATTACTTGATTCAACTTCCGCTTGTCCGAATATCCCTAGAAAAATATACCAGTGCCAATTACTGTCACTGTGCCAATCGCTGTGTACTTTATACTGCGTGCCAGTTGTATTTAAAACAGACCCTGTACCCATCAATAACCAATTATAGGATAACACTTGAGTTCTACAACCTCAGACACTAAAATATACCTCGAACGAGTCGAAAATGATTATCTTCTAATAACTTTCGACTTGTTTGAGGGAAGATTTTACCATCTGAGGTTGTAAAACTCAAATATTATCCTGTAATTGGTCAATGGTGTGTACAAAGTCAGTTCCAAAGAGGACTGTTCATCCATTATTTGAAGTTTTGCAGTCAGCCCATCAGAATAAAAATGAATGATATTATAACTAGAATGCTAAACATAAACAAAGTTGTACCTTTTTTTAGGTGCACATTTTAAATGTGGAGTTTTATTTAAGTACGTGTTTCACGATGAAAACTTTTCTTCCCTTGCGTAAAATTCTTGGGGGTTAAATTCGCACCCAACTCGTTAACTAATAAAACTTCAAATCTAAGAGAAGTGGAAGAAACTTGACCTTGGATCAGACAAATCATGAACTTCCTGTGGCATCCGATGCTTTTAATTGGTCTCGTGAAATCCACGGACATCGCTTCTGAAGGGACGTTAAGAATTTATTTGAAGGTTTTTGGAAAGAGATAAGTAAGCCTCGTATGCTTAGATAAGATAAGTTTTTGTAAGCAAAGATTTAAAATGTATTAAGGCATTTAATTGAGAAAGAAAGATTTTATTAGAAAATTTTGATTTTTTTTCTTTTAGAAGCATAGAATACCATTTTAGCTGCCAATAAATAGAAAATAATTTGCGTATAAAGGGAAAAACTTTATTATTAGAAATCGATGAATTTTTTTATTTTTATTTTTACATAAAGACAAGAAATTTTATCGAAATTTTTAAAATCTAACCTCCCTCGCGAAATAAAGACAGACATTGTTGACGTAAGATTTGATAATGATAAAAGTTCAACCAGAGACAATTTTTACCTTTTATATTTAACTTGCAATTAAAACTATTATTTCATATCAGGCTTATACATTTGAGACAGCACATTAAAAAAAAAACTCCAACTTACATTCTTTTATCAAACGCTGTATAAAAATCAAAATTAAAAAAAAAATATGATTTTTGTAGCTACAAATGATATCCTGCATTAGATGATAAGGTTAAGAATTGTAAATATAACAGTTTTCATCAAATTTTTATTATCTTCGGCAGAATAAAAACATAAAGTGCAAAAGAGAATTCCGTATTAAATAGTCAATGATTTTATCGCAAAATAAGTAGGGATAAAAGTATTCTGTTTCAACTGAATCAATGAAACCACAAGAGATTGATTACTTCAAGGTGTTAATTCTAGTAAAAAATGTTACATCTAAAACATTCCCACTCAATAGGCAACAACCTTGTAGTAAAAAAGTAGTAGTAGAAAAAATGAAGCGATAGCAATTGGAGAAATCGGTTAAATCTCCATATCAGCAATAGCAACTCTTCGAAGTCTGTAGCAACATCAATCCTGACGACAATCTTAGGTAAGATAACCCAGCCTTGCAATGAAATAAACACAAAAGACAAAACACATTTTTTTGGAAATCTAGGGAGAAGGTAATCAAACTCCACTTACACCAGAAGTTGTAAAGTACCAAATTTCTAACGACATCGTAAAATGATCTCGATTGCAGAAAAACACAAACATATAGAAATAAACATCTCAAGGTTAAACAGCCAATTTTGTCAAATAAGGTATTAGACAAGGAGACTCTTTGTATTCAACCTCATATTGAACAAAGTAACAGTACAACTAAAACAACTCAATGGATACAAAATAGGAAACTTCACAGTCAATATACACTGATATGCTGATGACGCTCTATTTCTAGCCAACACAGAAGATGATCTACCGAAATTACTACATCAGTATAGTCTAATATCAAAAGGATGTAATATGAAGTTGAAGATCTCGATAACAAAAACTAAAGCAATAGTAATAGCGAGAGAATCCACAATATGTAAGTTGGAAATTAAAGGTGGTGTAGTGGAGCAGGTGATGAAGTTCGCATACCTGGGACTTCAAATAACAAGCAATTGATGAAATATACTACATTCTAAAATTCAAATCGCAGGAAGCCTCAGCAATGTGATGTTACGTGTAAAAGTGGGTTTAGTGACCCTTGAAATGACGCAACATAAAATAATAACGGTATGCCTTAAGAAACGATTAGCTCTATTTGCTCGGAAATTGGATCGGGGTC
Organism: Ignelater luminosus; assembly: GCA_011009095.1. Classification (NCBI taxonomy): domain Eukaryota; kingdom Metazoa; phylum Arthropoda; class Insecta; order Coleoptera; family Elateridae; genus Ignelater; species Ignelater luminosus. Next base: position 52,866 of record VTPC01004672.1, read on the forward strand.
ATAGAGAGGCCTAAATGGTAGAGAACGGTAGAGGTAGGGTTGTAATTGAAAGAGCGCCAGTCTCAGTTAACCTTGACCGATATAAGTGAACAGCTGATCCTAAGACTAACCAACTATTCCGGTCTTTAAGATGCTTCTTCGTGGAGTTGACCTTGAAAAGATAACCTGCGAAGAGGCGGATAGGGTTTTTTTGTGACAGCTGATAGATTACACAATACTCACTTATTAAATTGGCTAGCTTGTGGTGCTCGCAGTCGAATTTAGGCAAGGCCGTTTCCACAATGTTCATGTTCTCTGGAACAATACTCACTACGCGTACTGACAGAATTAAACAACAGTTAGAATCAAAACAAAACATTTATGAGCACACGTAGAAATAACAAATATTTACAGGGACGGTACTCGACAAACAAAACAAGAGAACATAAGTTCAGGTTACACACAATATTATACAAATACATAAACATAAAACAAGAGTACACAATAAACAAATGTATGTACAGGTGAGCGATATCAAGTAAACGTAAACACAGAATAAACGGTGTACATTAAATACAGAGATTTAAGCGGTATTTACTAAAGCAGGAAACATTCTCGCGACCTATATTTTTAATGTCGTTACTCTTATGACAAAGAAGAAACAAACTTGAGCTAATGATTAATAAGATTTCTATACTAAACTTCAATGCTTAATGGAACATCTATAAAAGTACGTTATAGGTAAGCAGACAGGTTAAAACTCTGCAAATTTTGAATAAAACAATGAACTCTTAAACTAATGTGAAGTGAGCTCCTTATTTTATATTGGCTTATAACAAACTTACTAGAATTTGGATTGAATTTACTGTTTCTAAGTAAGCTAAAGTAAAACAACTATTAAAAATTGTCGGTAATCCTTCTTTGGGTTCGTAATAAACAAAGAAACGCAACGCGCTCTTGCAATAACTTTTAAGAAATACAACTAACAATAGTGATAAGGTATTTTTGCAGTAATCGCTCCAAGAATTGAATGATATAAATATATAGAGTAAAATAAACTTACAGCTAACAATACGTTGGGCGTCGTTGTACAGCGATAATTAATTCAACGATATATATATGTTACCGGCCAAACCCGATTTCAGGACAAACTAGTTTTGCCTAGGCTAAACTAGTTCGACCTAGCCCCAGTAGG